>VMDO01011257.1:0-67686 GCA_007922755.1 Pedetes capensis
CATGGACCAGGAAGCAGATGTTTGAACAGAACAAAGAAACATTGCCTGGTTTAAAGTCAGGAAAGGTGTGTGTCAAGGCTATATCCTTTCACCATACCTCCTTAATCTCTATGCTGAGCAAATTATCCAAGAAGCTAGACTTTATGAAGAAGGATGCAGCATCAGGATCAAAGGAAGACTCATTAACAACCTGTGTTATGCAAATGACACAACTCTCCTTGATGAAACTGAAGAGGATTTGAAACACTTACTGATGAAGATTAAAGAACACAGCCTTCAGTATGGATTGTGCCTCAATATCAGCAAAACAAAATCATTACACTAGGATCTGAACGGACCTTCAGGATAAATGGAGAAAAGATTGAAATTGTCTAAGATTTTGATTTACTTGGTTCTACAATCAACACCCACAGAAGCAGCAGTCAAGAAATCAAAAGACACATTGCACTGGGAAAAGCTGTTGCAAAAGACCTCTTTAAAGTGCTGAAAAGTAAAGATGCCACATTAAACACGAAGATGCACCTGACTTATGCTATGGTATTTTCAGTCGCATCATGTGATTGTGAAAGCTGGATGTTGACTAAGGGAGACAGAAGAATTGATGTTCTTCAATTATGGTGCTGGAGACAAATACTGAATATACCAGGGACTGTAAAAAGAACCAACAAATCCGTTCTAGAAGAAGTGGAACCAGAGTGCTCCTAGGAAGCAAGAATGGCTAAATTATGTCTTAGATATTTTGGACATGTTGTGAGGAGTAACAATCCCTGGAGAGGCACATCATGTTTGGGAGAGTGGCAGGTCAATGAAGAAAAAGAAGACCCTCAACTACATGGATTGATATGGTATCTGCAACAATGAGCTTAAGCATAAAAAAGATCATGTGCCTGGCACAGAATCAGGGAGTGTTTGATTCTGTTGTACATAGGGTCACCATGAGTCATATCCAACTCGAGGGCACCTAACAATAACAACCCTCTGTGGGTAACACTTAAGGATATTGAACTTCCAGCAATTTAGGTGCACTCATATTTTAGTAGTTATTGAGTACCTCCAATATGGTAGGCAACAGAAGGTACTCTGTGTTCATTGGTATTATCGTTTTATAAATGAAGAAACTGACATACAGAAATGCTATCTGACATCCTTATTGCACATAGATAGTAGATGGACTGGCCTGAACCTGGCTGCTATCTGAGATTGGTTGCTTGGTGAACCTATATATGAAAAAAATACACCCCAAAAAATGTGTGCTTACTTATAGTTTTGACACGAGCACTTATTTCCCTTTTTCTCCCCACTCCAAAGGTTCTCCACTTTCAGGAGGGTCCTGGGGTTCCCCTTTGTTATACCAAATGCAAGTAATGATAAGGTGGAAAACCTGAAAAGGCAGATTAATATTGATCTACATAATAAAACTCTTCAAAGAAGAAAGCAATGGGAGCCCACTTGGCTTCATTCTATGGTATAGTTTTTTGAAAGATCTTAGAGATGGATTTGGGGCTAATAATTGGTATCAAGGCAACATTAAGGATAAGATGGGAAAAGGAGTTTTTAAAAGAAATTTAGCTAAGTATTTTGAAGGTGGTTCTCCCAATCTCCCAGGCACTTTTAGGAAAGATTGTTATGAAGGGTTAAACATTGTTTCTCTACTTTTCAGGTACCTGACAGTTGTCTCCTAAATGGAAGTCCCAATGGGATTGGATTACAAAATGGCTTGCTTAAATAGATTATGCTCTGAAAGGAAGGAAAATGGGTAATTAGCTCTAACATCAGCCATGCTTAAAATCAAAAAATAATCCCATGTCTCCTTTATTAACTTTATATTGCTGTATAGCCTGCAGCCTTACAGCTGCAGAGGAGTCTATCAGGCAGATCTCGGAAGCTAAGCAGGGCTGGGCCTGGTTAGTACTTGGATGGGAGACTGCCTGGGAACACCAGGTACTGTAGGCTTGGGAGAAGGACCCAGCAACCCGCTCCCAAAAATCAATCCACCATTTCACCCCAGGAGTAGCAGAGACGCACTGACAATAGTTTCACCTGTTGTACATAGGGTCGCTATGAGTTGTACACCGACTCGATGGCACCAAACAGCAACAACATTGCTGTATAGTGAATTGTCCCCAAAATGAGCAGCCAAAAACTACAGTAAGCACTTGATCATATTCAAGAACCTGTTCTGCCTCACAGGTTCATCCCTGGTGGACACCTCCGCAGGACTTCTTGAGTGGCCTCACAACACGGTGCTGGCTTTCCAGAGGGGTCACCCCAAGAACAGGTGGAAGCTCCAATGTCTTTCATGACCCTATGTTGGAAGCCACCCACCATCACTTCCACTGTATCCTACCCGTCACCCAGGTCATCACTAATGTGAGAGCGACTCACCAAGGTACGACTACCAGGAAGTGAGGATCACTGCGCATAGATAGCTCCTCTTAGGCAACCACGTCTTCCAAATCCCAAACAGATGCCGACTAATAATCCTCTTGCTTCATCTGTTTCCATTTCCCCCATCTTCCCTATTTAATTCTGATGCTATATGTTGATGATGTCATAATATAAAGCCCTCTTAATTGGTCTTCCTACCTCTGATTCACTCCATATATCTTTTTGCAGTGTCTATTATCCTTCCTTACCTGCAGCTGTACCCCTGTGGCATCCAGTCCCATCAGATCTAGGAAGCTAAGCAGGTCTAACCTGGTTAGTACTTGGATGGGAGACCTCTTGGGAACACCAGGTACTGTAGGCTTGAGAGAAAGACCTGGCAGCCCATTCCCCCACTCCCGACCCCCTCAAAAAATCAGCCATTGAAAACCCTATCAATAGCAGAGAAGCATTGACAATAGTGTCACCTGTTATACATAGGGTTGCTGAGTCAGACACCAACTCCAGGGCACCTAACAATAACAACATCATCCTTCCTTAATGAAGCTTGTTCTGTAATTATAGTTATATGCATGTCTGTCCATTTATTCCCAACACTAGATCGAAGTGACTTTCCTATGTTCACAAATCCCCACACCTCCCAAACTGTTACTTGGGTAGGATGATAAGGGAAAGGCAGTACTGAACAGTGGTTAAGCACAGAGACACTTGAGTAAGACAATTGCTGAGTTTGAAACCCAGCTCTGCCACTTGTAACCTGGGGGATCTTAGGCAGGTTATTCAACCCTCTGAGTTTCTGTTTTCTAATTTCTAAAAAAGCGAGTTAATAATAATTATTAAATCAATAGTAATTATTATAATTTTTGTTACTTATCATTAGTAGTTACTATTATTAACTATTGTAATAGTTAATAATGCCTGACCTTTAGAATATAAGAACTGGGTAAATGATGTATGTATGTGATATATGCTTAATAAGTGGTAGCTATTAACATAATACATTGTTAACATTTCATAGTTTTTGGATAACTACTTTGAGGAAGGACATATTTGTCAGGATGTCTCTGCTTCTGAAAGTTTTCCTTCTCTAGTTTTCAGGGGCTTTCTGCAGAGTTCTAGAGCCACACCATCCAACAGAACACTCTAGAATAATGGGGATATTTCTATATCTGCACAGTTATGCAGAATAACAACTCATTGCCTGTGGCTACTGAGCACTTGGAATGTAGCTGCAATGAGGAACTGTGTTTTTAATTGTATATGCTGTTCATGGATTTAAATTTAAATAGTTTCATGTAGTGAGTGGCTATATATTCAAGATACTGCAGAGTAGCCATCCCACTAGATCTTTCTCTCCTCTGTTGCCATTTTTGGTGCTTATAAAAATTGTTCTATGAAAACCTGAAGCTGAATGATTAGAGATAGAACAAGAAGTGTGTTAAAATTCCTTTACTAGAGAAGATAACCATACCATCCTGGTCTCTAATCTCGTCAGATCTCAAAGCTAAGCAGGGCCAGGCCCAGTTAGTCCTTGGATAGGAAACCACCTGGAAATACTGGGTGCTGTAGGCTTGGGAGAAGGACCTGACAGCCCACCCCTGAAACAATCATCCATCAGAAACCCTATGAATAGCAGAGAAGCACTGAAAATAGTGATGGACATGGCACAGTGTCGGATAGTATTTCGTTCTGTTGTACATAGGGTGGCTATGAGTCAGACCTCACTTTATGGCACCTGGCAACGACAACAACAGAAGCACTGGCTGACTTACACTCTTCCTGTGCCCACAAACCAGGCATACCAGAGAATTAAAGGATGACGTGATTCTGTTTTGAGGAATGTACGGTGAAAATTGAAATTTCATACACATAAGAAAATAACTTGGCATGATATGGTAAGTTAGAGAAAAGCAATTAGCATATAAATGTTCTTTATGACTTTATGTCAATGAACACCATTTTAATGTAATTCCATAGAAATCATCCTCACCACCCTTAACATCTCATTCCCAGGCCCTCTGGCTTATGTTAGGTTTAATTCTCGCAAGGACCTGTGTCAAAAATGTATTACCTTTCTCCTTTTTATAGATGGGGAAACTGAGTCTTAGGAAGGCTAGAAAGTTTTCCTAAGGCCATACCAGAAGCAAGAAGCAGAGTAGGGCTTGAATGTAGGACTGTCTTGATCCAAAGCCCGCTTCATCCACCATTCTTTCCCACTGTGTCATTCTTTATTCCATGTCTGTGTTAGTCAACTTATTCATTGCTTGCTGTGACAAGTGCCTGAGAGAAACAATATAAAAGGAGGAGAGATTTCTTTTGGCATATAGTTTTAGAAGGTTCAATCCATCGCAGCTTGCTCATCACTATGGTCCTGAAGTGAGGCACAGCATCATGGTGGTGGGTGTGGTAGAGCAGAGCAGTTCACCTCCTGGCCGCCAGGAAGCAGAGAGAGAGAGACTGAGAGAGGAAGAGGCTGCATACATGATACACCTTTTCAAGGATGCTCCTCCAGTAACCTACTCCTTCCACTAGGCCCTTCCTCCTACTTCCTACCACTTCCCAGTTATGCCATCCTATTATGACTACATCAAGGGATTAATCCATTGATGAAGTCAAAGCCCTCATGATCCAATTACTTTCCAAAAAATCCATTGCATTGGGATCCAAGCCTTCAGCACATGAGCTTTTGGGGGAACATTTTACATGCAAACTATAATATCCCACTGATATTATAGTTATATTATAGAACCAAAAGGTTCACGTCCATCTTATGACGCAAAATGCATTTAGTCGATCTCCAAGAGTCCCCAAAGTCTCAACAGTGCCAACATTGTTTGAAAGTGCAAGTCTGATGTCTCCTCTGAGACACAAGGCAAACTTTTAATGTAAGCCCCTATACAATCAAAAAGAGAATGACTTTCAATATACAATGGCCCAAAGTACGCATTCCTATTCCATAAGGAAAGAGTGGGGGGATAGAGAGGAAAGATTGGGCTAAAGAAAGAACAAAAGTCAACACGACAAACATTAAGTCCTATAGCTCCATGTCTGGCATCCAGGTCATGTGTTGATGTGTTGTGTGCTCCCAAGGGATGGGCACCCCTGCTCCTATAGCCTTGCCGATTGCAGCCCACGTGCCTCTCTCTTTGTCTGGCTGCACTTTGCTTTTTACACATTGCCTGGCCTCCCAAGCTCTCCCTTAAATTCTGGATGGAGGCCTCCATGACCCTGCAAGTCTTACTTTCTGCATGCCTGCAAAACCAGCATCACATGGACAATACCAGCTTCTTATGGGGTAGCCACAAGCTTATGGGGTAGGCAGCCCCCTTGGCATTGTGGGTTCAGCCTCCTCTGAGTGCCTGGGTGGCTGAGCATGGTTAAATGAATCCTGGAGAAACAAATTTTAGATGGCCCTGTGCAAGCAGGATGCCTGGCTGTGGCACTCTCTTCTCAAGAAGAAACTCTTTTAAGTAAGTTTATACCTTCATACCCAGGACCTTATAACGTGTGGTTGTTGTTGTTATTAGGTGCCATCGAGTCGGTATCTGACTCATAGTGACCCTCAGAGGGTTTTCAATGGCTGACTGTTTTGGGATTGCCTTGGGAGTGGGTTGCCAGGCCTTTCTCCCATTTTTGTGGTGCTGGGAATCAAACTTGGGACCTCAGAGACTGCAGCGCAGCGCTCTACCAACTGAGCTAAATCCATGTGGGGTCTGGCTAAATCCTGAGATGACTTCAAGGCATCTTTTCTATTGTTTCAGTGTAAAGTACTTGGCTTCTTATTAATGCTGCTAATTTCTTTAGCAACCACACTTGCCTTGGCCTCAACTTCACATCTTTCCATTTTCTAGCAAAACTGCCTGTTTTTCAAATATTTTTTTTTTCTACTTTTTGCTCCCAACTCTCATGATAAACCTGGCTAAAAACAGCCGGTAATATTGGAATGATAGCCTGAATGCTGGATAACTTGAAATTTCCCCTGCCAGATTAGTCTGTCACCTTTAAACTCAGCCTTACACAAAGTCTCAGGACATGGGAAAAGTGTAGACAAGTTCTTCTTCACGATGTAATATGAATGGCCTCTAGGCCAATTCCCAGTAGGGTACTTGTTCCCATCTGAAACCTCCTGAGCGCAGTCTTTATTGCCCACATTCCTATCAGCTTTCTGGTCTTCTAGGATCCCACCAGAATTTCCCACTCAGCTCTGCATCCTATGGCTTCTCTACCCCACATCTTCAAACATTTCCAAATTCCTCCCAGAAATCAGTTCCAAAGGCTTCTAAACCACATTGTCAGGTAGTGATAGCAACAACCCCACTACTTTGGTGCAGTTTCTATGTTAGTTTTAGCTCAATTACTCCTTCACAGCAAATGGTCAAAAATGTTAGCAGCCACAATTTTTAGAATATAAGCAGCACTCTAATACTGTTATGTGATTTTCTTTACATATTATGTAATACTTTTTATTTTTTTCCCAGCTTTTAGTCTGGTGCAGATATGAAACTAAAAGGCAATGTGATGTGGTAAAAATAGCACAATCTTGGAGCTATGGCTTCAAATCCTGTGTGATCTTGGACAAGTCAATCAGCCTTTCTGAACCCTGGTTTCCTCATCTGGGATATAACAGAGTATCTGTATACTCTCTTCCCACCCCTATATCCTCTCCTCTAAAGCCTTTCACATAGAAGTAATGCAAAACACCTCAGAGAAGCAGTTTAGAAGAGGAAAGATTTGTTTTGACTGACAGTGCCAGCCCACGGTCAGCTGGATCATTCCTTTGGGCATGAGGTGACGCAGAATATCATGGTGGCTGGATCATGTGGCAGAGGCTGCTTACTTCATGGCAGCCAGGAAGCAGAGAGAGTTACCAGAAGGGGCCAGAGCCAAGGCACACACTTCATGGCCACACGCCCCAGGACCTACCTCCTCCAACCTGGCCTACCTCCTGCTTTCCTCCACCTCCCAATGATGGCATCATATAATGAATCCATCAAGAGATTAATCCATTGATGCAGTCAGAGCCCTCATGATCCACTCCCTTCCCAAAAGCCCTACCTAGAACCCTCCTGCATTGGGAACCAAGCCTTCAATATAGGGGCCCTTTTGAGGGACTCTTCATATCCAAACAGTAACAGTGTCCTGCACGCTGCTTGCTTTGTTGTTGTTGTTTGGGGAGGGGTGTTTGGTTATTGTTTTGTTTTGTTTTGTTTCCAGTACTGGGAGGTTTGATCCCAGGGCCTTATGCATGCTAGGCAAGACTCTACCACTGAGCTATGCCCCCAGCTTTTATTTATTTATTTATTTATTTATTTATTTATTTATTTTTAAACTTGTAGAACTTTTTTTATTGGAAATTTTTAATGTACAACTTAATGTGTTTCATTCTGACATGGATTTCATTGTGACATTCCCATATATGCGTTTCATTGTACATTGCACAGATAACTTTCCCCTTACCCTCTTGTGCACCTCTTCCCCCCTCTCCCACCCTCCCCACTGAAGGCCTCTCTTCTACTTGCATGTCTTTTTGTGAGATTATTTTCTATATACCCTTGCATCCCCATTATGATTTAAGGTCGAAACTGTTTTCTGTAGTGATCTATCTTTTTACATTGCCAGTAGTATTACATGAATAATCTAGCCTATTTGTATTATTACCATTCTTTGGTATGGTGGGTATTATTATAACTATTTCCCAAACTATTAAAGTTGGGCTGCTTACTTTAAGGTCGCCCTCTCTCTCTCCTTTTTTTTTTTTTTTTTTAGACATAGTCTTGCTAAGTTGTGCAGGCTGCCCCTGGCCTCTAATTTGTGATCCTCCTGCCTCAGTCTCCCATGTCCCTGGGATTATACAACTGTATATGTGTATTGGAGGATATTTTGAAAATATAAAGAAGTAAAGTTTAAAAAGACAGCTTAAGTTTAGCATTAGTACAGCCTGGTTTACCTGTTCCTGAGAGTTATCACAGGACATAACAGTATACTATGCTTTTTATTGTCCCCCCTAGGGAAAAATAAGGATACCAAGTGTAAACTGAAAGCTGATCAGTTCTTTATAGAGGTCCAGTTCGCCATCCATCCTCATATGCACACAATGGAATGTGAGAATAAAACGGGATCATATTAAATAATTCCAAACCAATTTCCTTTTGTCCAAAGAAGAGGGCCATAGAAGTCCTAGCAGTTTGAATAAGTTGGCATTGATAATTCTCAAGAAGACAAAATTATCCCTCACCGGAGAAAAGGCAGCAAAGCATTCAGAAACTCCTCTGTGCATGTACACGCTATGTTTATTTCAAGGTATTCATCAATCCACTTGTTTATAAAGTCTAAGTGATGGTCTACAGGAGGTCACTACTGCCATCTGTTGGTGGTGGGCAGAGTTGATGCATTTCTGCATAGGCGTGTAAAAAGATTCCTCTCTATGAAAGACCTTGAGCTGAAGTTTATTTCAGGAACAAAAGAAAGAGAAAAAGAGATGGGGAGGAGAAATGGAAGAAGGAAAGAAAGAGAAAGGAGGGGGGAAAGGAAGGGAGAGAGAGAGACAAAAGTAAGGCAGGTAGTGTCAGAATCTATCTGGGTTCAAATCTTAGCTACACCTCATGCAATGATGTGAACACTTTCATTCTTGATTTTCCATCTGTAAGCTGGATGCTATCTATTTCCTAGGGATGTCATAAGACTTAAGTAACAAATGCTATCCACTACAGTGGTAGTTAATCCCTTGCTCACACCACATTTCAGAGTGGGTCCTCCTAATCAGTAGGCAGATCTCCTCCAAGGGGAGAAATCTTTCTGTCTTGTGATTACCCTACCATCTTCATCCTGAACTTCCTGAGTCACCCTGGAGCACAACATCCAGGCAGCAGAGCAGGGGGAGACAGAGTGAAGGTGTGTGCAAGAGACATGGGTGGGCCAGGCCTGGAAGCCGCATGCATTACTTCTATAGCCATTCCATTGGCCAGAACTTGATGTCATGGTTACATCTCACCGCTGGGAAGACTGGGGAACACAGTCTAGCTGGCTCTGGCTCAGCGTGCCAGTCAATGAACGTGTGAAACACAATTAGCTCAATTACTCCTTCACAGCAAATGATCAAAAATGTTAGCAGCCACAATTTTTAGAAATATAAGCAGCACTCTAATACTGTTATGCAATTTTCTTTAAGTATTGGGTAACACTATTTTTTTTCCAGATTTTAGTCTGACACAGATATGAAACTAAAAGGCAATGTGATGTGGTGGAAACAGCACAATCTTGGAGCTGTGGCTTCAAGTCCTGTGTGATCTGGGACAAGTCAGTCAGCCTTTCTGAACCCCACTTTCCTCATCTGGGGCACAATAGAGTATCTGTATACTCTTTCCCCCGATATCCTCCCCTGTAAAGCCTTTCACATAGAAGTAATGCAAAAAACAAAACAAAATAAACCAAACATGAAATTACTGTCAACATAGTGAAGTGACAGAACACATATTTTGGATGGGCTTAGGTGGAGAATGTTTCTAAGAGAAGCAGCTTTAAGCCAGTTCTTGGTGATGGTCTCAAAGAGTAGGAATGAGGTGTAGCATGCTATGCAAGGAAACCACAAAGAGAGCCATAAACAAAGCGAAATTGGGGGAGAGAGATAGTAAGGAGAAAAGCCTGGCTAAAGAAGGAAAGGTGTTGGGTAACAAGGGAAAAGTAAAAAGGTAGTTTGATAGGCAGAGGGGAAGAAAAAATTAACAGTAGGCTGCCAAAATTGTATTTAATCTGAAAGGATCCCAGTAGGAAAACAATTAGGAGTTATGGATGGCCAAGTAACATCATGAAAATCCACTAGCCATTGTAACAAGAAATCCAGTTAGATCCTAGCACTTGACTGTACCTTTTATTAAATTGCCCAACTTGGAAAGATTGAACGTTCCAGAAAAAAAAAAAAATCTCCCAGATGTGTTAGTTATCTGAATTCTATGCCTACGTCAAGGAAAAAGAAAGAGTCTTGCATGATAACATGGAAAAGATGGGGATGTGGAAGGATCCAGTTGTTCACAATGAAAAGAAAGTCCTCATTTCTCTGCTTTATTTATTTTTTTAATCGAGGATAAATGTGTAGATAAGACATGAGTCAGAGCAAACTCAGAAAGTACCTAGAAGCCTTCATTGTTTGAAGCATGCTAGCTGGTTTCATGTGGGTGAAGTATGGTTTTCAAGCCGACAAATTGAAAACAGAACTTGTTTGTTTAGATACTGCCCTTCTCAGGAGACTCAAAAGATGGTGCATGAACGCTACAGGGACGAGCTTCTTGAGAACTGCTATTGAGAAGCTTTGGGGAGAGAATACAGCCCTGGGCTGGACCAAGACCATGGTGCACTGATGAGTAATTGTTTGTTACCTATGTATCTGTCAGCTTGTCATGCTGTGGGGACTTGCATGTTGCTGTGATGCTGAAAGCTATGGCACTGGTATCTGAGATACCGGCAGGGCCACCTATCATGGAGAGGTTTCAGCTGAGCTTCCAGACTAAGACAGACTAGGGAGAAGGACCTGGCAGCCCACTTACAAAACAATTAGCCATTGAAAACCCTAAGAATAGCAGAGAAACACTGTCAAATATAGTGCTGGAGAATGAGGCCCCTAGGCTGAAAGGCATTCAAGAAATGACTGGAGAAGAGTTGCCTCCTCAAAGTAGAGTCAACCTTGATGACTGGAATGGAGTAAGGCTCCTGGGACCTCCTTTTGCTGATGTGGCATGACTCAAAATGAGAAGAAACACAGTGGCTGCAACGTTGGGCTCAAACATAAAAAGCATGTGCATGGCACCATGTCGGGGAGTGTTTCATTCTGCTGTACTTAGGGTTACACTGAGTTGGATTTGATTTGAAGACACCTAGCAACAACATTCATTTACACCAATGAAATATTATACTGTTGAAAAATACACATGACGTTGGCAAGTTCCAAGTCTTTTCTGGGCTTCAGGCTTCAGTTTTCTTCTGTGTAAAATATGTAAAATATGGGGACTAGACCTAAACTGATAAATTCTAATTCAAACAGCTTCTGCTTTCTGATGAAGTGACATGAAGCATGAGGTTACTTTATTACATCATTCTAAATCTCTGCCATTCTTAAAACGTAGAAGATAAAACTCGTAGACCACAGGATGAACACTGAAGGGAGAGTGCTCCATGCAGCACCCCAGAGTTTTTGTCATGACCCCACGGTAGAATCTCTGGCTGTGGAGGAGGTTTCCATTTTTTTTTTTTTTTTTTTTTTTTTGTGGTACTGGGGGTTGAACCCAGGGCCTCGCGCTTGCAGGCTCTGCAAGTGCTGGACCACTGAGCTGCACCGCCAGCCCATTTTTTAACTTTTTGAGACAGGGTCTCGCTAAGTTACACAGACTACCTCTGGTCTCCAACTTGCGGTCCTCCTGCCTCCCCCTCCTGAACCGCTGGAATTATAGGTGTGTGCCACTGCGCCTGGCTGAGCTTTCCAATTTGACACCAGTTCATTTGCTATCTGTTCTCAGTCCTTTTTCTCATTGGATATTTTTCCATGAGTTCTTCTCTCTCACAGAGTAATTTTTCTCTAAAGCAGGAGCATGCCTTAAACAGAGCAATTTTATATATAGTGTCCAGGATGGATCACATGATAATAATGTGATAGATGTCAATAAGAGCTGGGAAAATACTATAAAATTTTAGACGAGGGCAAGCCACATGTGGCTATTTAACACAATGGTAGCTAATAATTAAACTAAATTTAAATGTCAGTTCCTTGGTTTTATAAGGGCTCAGCAGGCATACTTGGCTAGTTGCTACCGTTTTGGACTGTGCAGACAGAATGTTGCCATCACTGTAGCAATTGTTATAAGACAGTACTGATGCAGAGATCAACAAGTCACGGAATCCTATTCATGAGAAACGGCAAGGAACTTGCAAACCACTTAAGACCTACCTACCTTTCTCTCTCTCTCTTTCTTTCTGTCTTTCTTTCTTTCTTTCTTTCTTCTTCTCTTTCGACAGTACAAGGGGTTGAACTCAGGGCCTCCCCCATGCTAGGCACATGCTCTACCACTAAACTCCATCCCCAACCTCTGTTTTAATTTTTATTTTGAGTCAGGGTCTTGCTATGTTGCACAGGCTGACTCTGGCCTCAGACTCATAATCCTCGTGCCTCCACCTCCCAGGGCTCTGGGATTTGCAGGCCTGGGCCATGGCACCAGATCACTTAAGACCTTCTAGCTTGTTATTAGGTGCCATAGAGTCAGGTCCGACTCATAGAGATCCTCATTGAGTTTTCAGTGGCTAATTGTTTCAGGATTGCTTTGAGAGTGGATTGCCACGTCCTTGTCCTATTTTTGCGGTGCTGGGAATCGAACCCTGGTCCTCTGGGAGTGTAAAGCAACACTCTACCCACTGAGCTAAACCACAGCCTCTTCTAGGATGGTTCAAATACTTCCAGTACCATAGAATTTATCATCTTACCAAGGGGCCCTTTCCATTTTTATAAAACTTTATGTTAGAAAGTTCTTCCTCAGTTGGGGTCAAACTCCTATAACTTCTGCTCTTTCTATATATATGCACAGGGGAGTGTGATGGTTCTTGCACCTTCAACTTCAGAGTTAATCCTAGCTACTGTATCTCCACTCAGACCCCTTGTATCTGTGCCACCAGTGAGCAGGCTGCTATGACTGTATCTGGGTTTTCCTGTGGATGTGTTCCAGTCCAGCCTCACTGATTTCAAGTCTAGCAACTAATTCATTAAAGAGTATGTACAGGGCTGAGGTGTAGGTCAGTGGTAGACCATTTGCCTAGCATGCATGAGGCAGTGGGTTCGATCCCCAGCATGGAGTGCACGCACATAAATTTATAGAGTTGAATTTCCTGGTCTTTCCTCTTTCTTTTCATGTTGCTGTGGTGGTTGTTCCTTTATCTCACTTGTCTTCCTCTGTTTCTGCACTGCACCCTTCCCAGGAGACTCTAGGCTATCGCTTGTCCAGCAAAAGATTACTCAGACTCCACACGAATATTTCAGAACATAAACAATCTCCCTCATCCCCACCCCAGTGCTCCCAGGTGCCAAGCACAGAAGTGACCGAATGGCTTGCATTAGTCTGATAGTTCAAAAGCACCTTGAGGGTCAAAGAGGAACCCAGAAGCACTAAAGATCGATGATGCACTTCCAAATGGGGTTCAGAACAGTAAGGAAGGGCATCTACCTCTCCACATGGGCGGGTAAAAACTTTGCAGGTGACATATTGTGTGAAGTGCCAGTTACAGCTTCAGATCTGTTCAACAAATGCTCATTGACGTGTGGGGCCTGTGGGGGGCAAGAGATGATTGAAATGTCTTTACCCTCCAGTCACTGGCGGGAGGCCAGGTAGAGTCAATGAATAGTCAATTGCCATCCTTCGATGACTCCACTGGGCACACCTGTGGATGTGTTTCAAAGGTACCAGCAGATCAGTCATGGCGGTCAAGTGGTCACAGCAGTTGCCATTACAGAACGCAATTCGTGAGGCTCACTGCACAGGGGAGTCCACACACCAGGCTTCCTGGTGAAGGAGATTCTCTGACCAAACCAGCTTGTGCTCAGCAGAGGTCTGGCACCCGGAGGGGCATCTGTACAGAAGGAGACTTGGGATATGCCAAAGCTGAAAGCTCTTCCATTTTAGCCTCATTAATATGTCATACAAACAGAAACAACACTACCACCTGTGCAAAAACATCTCTTTTGCACAATCGCCAGCTTCTACCACCAACCTCTCCTCTTGTTGTTGTTGTTAGGTGTTACTGAGTCGGTATCCAACTCATAGCGACCCTCATAGGGTTTTCAATGGCTGATTGTTTCGGGATTGCCTTGGGAGTGGATTGCCAGGTTCTTCTCCCATTTTTGCAGTGCTGGGAATAGAACTCAGGACCTCAGAGACTGCAGCTCTACTAACTGAGCTAAATCCTAGCCCCTGCCCCTCCTCTTAACTATCCAATATTAAGTACAATGCTAGCTCCAAGTTTGGAGATACACACACACACGTACACACACACACGACCCTCTATCCTTGGGCTCTGTATCCATGGATTCAACCAACCACTCATCAAAAATATTGGAAAAAGAGCTGGTAGTGGTAGCGCATGCCTGTAATCCCAGCAGCTCGAGAGGCGGAGGCAGGAGGATCGCAAGTTTGAGACCAGAGGCAGTCTGAGCAATTTAATGAGACCCCCATCTCAAAAAGTAAAAAAAAAAAAAAAAAAAAAAAAAAAAAAAAAAAAAAAAAAAAAAAAAAAAAAAAAAAAAAAAAAAAAAAAAAAAAAAGGGCTGAGGGTGCAGCTCAGTGGTCAAGCACTTGCAGAGCATGCAAGTGCAAAGCCCTGGGCTCAACCTCCAGTACCACAAAAACTAAAAAAAAAAAATTTTTAATTAAAAAAAAAATATATATGAAAAAATGTGCCTATTTTTTCACTGAATATGTGCAAACTTTTTTCCTTTGTCATTATTCTCTACACAACACATTATAAGAATTATTTACACTGAATTAGGTGTTATAAGTTCAGTTGCATCATATGCTCTGTGAAAGCTGGATGGTGAATAAGGGAGACAGGAGAAGAATTGATGCTTTTGAATTAATGGTGCTAGAGATGAATATTGAATCTACCATGGACTGCCAAAAGAACCAACAGATCCATCCTAGAAGAAGTGCAACCAGAGTGTTCCTTGGAAATAAGGATGGACAGACTACGTCTTATGTATTTTAGAAATATCAGGAGGGACCAATCCCTGGAGAAAGACATCATGTTTTGGAGAGGGGCAGGTCAACAACAATAACAACAAAATGAAGACCTTCAACCAGACAGATTGACATAGTGTCTGCAACAATGGGCTTAAGCATAAAATAGATCATGTGCCTGGCACAGTGTCCAAGAGTATTTCATTCTATTGTGCATAGGGTTGCTATGAGTCGGACCCGACTTGATGGCACTTAACAACAACAGCGAGATGATTTAAAGTATACAGGAGGTTTTGCATGATTTATGTGCAAATACTATGTCATTTTATATAAAAGACTTGAGGATCCACTGATTTTAGTATCTGCAGGGAGTCCTAAAATCAATTCCCCACAAATAACAAGGGATGACTATATTTTTATACACAACACATACAGAAAAAATTTTATATAGAATTACTATATATGTATATTCACACATGTCTAGATATGATGTTATATATTTTTTGTGTTAGTGGTCTTATAATTTATATAAAATATACTTATGTAATACATATTTCTAGTTGTATGTATTTATGTATTTTAATATAACATGTGTACATATGTGCATATACCTGGGTGCCAAAAATATGTACACATTTTTAAGAGATGTTATCTTTTTTTGAAGTTGAATTAAATTATGGTAGCAATGTGTATTATGATAGTCACTCAAAAGATTGTATTAGTCAACTGAATGCTAGCACCATGCATTCTTAAAACAGAACAATAGGAAGTTTTCATCCTAAGATGTGTATACAGTTTTGGCACCCTCTGTAAATACACTGAGAACATTTCTGGAAGGATACACAAGAAACATTTATAGTGGTTTCCTTGGAAGAGTAGGAATGGGGATCTTGGGGCTAGCTTAGGGAAGGATACATTTCTATTTCATGTGTTAGTCTTTTAAGTATTTTAGTTTTCACACTATCACTTTTAGAACAACAAAGTAGTTTGTTAATATTCGGCTATACTAAGGAGCCATCATCTGTCTTCACCTCTTCCAAAGTGAGCTCCAAGGGGCAGGTAAGGTTAAAAGACCTTGTCCCGGACTGGACTCAATAGCATGCCTTACTTTAGTCTATTTAAGTTGCTGTGGGTTTTTTTGTTTTGGTTTGATTTGGTTTGATTCAGTCTGTTTTTTTATTTGTTTGGTTGCTTGTTTGTTTTTATCACATCGGCTGACCTGAGATAATTTAGCCCAGATAAGACCAAATGAGGTGATACAGAGGCTTTGTGGCCGTGCTTTGCCATCTGTAAACCCCTCCTTGTAGGTCCGTAACACTGGCTTACAGAGAGTACCCAGAACTACCTGAGTGGACTGAGGTCATCAAGGTGCTTGCTCTTTTCATTAGCCCAGTTTTTGAAAGAAATGAGATCACAGTAAAGGCTAGGGTGGGGGAGCCTCCAGGAGCACAAGTGAAACCCGAGTCTAGCTGAGGAGGGATGCTTCTCTCTGGCACTCGACCTCAGTGGCCATAACTTCCCCCTATTCTCAGCTGTTGAGTGGAAGATCTTTGCTGAGACAATGAAGTATCATTGTAGGTAGTTTCACGAAAATAATGGTGAATTCGTGTCCCTTTGTCCAAAGGCTGAGCTACTTTCCACTCTGCTTTTTGCTAACTCTTAAATCCTCTTGTGTAATTTATTAATTCAACTAACATATATTAAGTCTCTCCTCCACTCCAGGCACGGTGCTCTTTCGGGGCTATGGGCTGAATATGCTATAGCTCCTAGCCAAGAACATAGTCACTATTAATAGTGGATAAGACTTGGAAATAAAATAAATGAGCCAGCATGCTGACTATTATGTAGGGTGTACAGAGTGCTATGACAGCGACTAATATGGAAGGGGAAGAAGAACAGACGTTGAAGGATGGATAGGAGTTTGCGCTGCATAGATTTTGAACAGAAAGAGCAGAAATATGCAAATACAGAAAGGCTTGAAAATGCAGGAGAAATTCAGAAGGAAGTGAGTAGTTGGGCTTGGCTAAAATAAAGAGTGGGGGAAAAGTGACAGGCAGAAACCTAAAGAGACTGGGCAGGGTCTATTTGTAACCAGCACTGTGTGAGCTCCCAAGTGTGGACTCTACCTAGTCAGCAAGAAGGGGCTGAGGGAGGTGAGAATTTCATTTGATTTCACATATTTTGTGCAGGAAAACTTACATAGCTACATGATTATTTACCTTTAACAGGTTAATAGCTTATAATAACCATTTTCATCTGTTTATTTCATCACAAAGTAGAATTTACCACTTACAGTCTTTCTGTTTTTCTCAAATAACTGATTGGTCATTCAATATTGTTAGGCATAAAGCATAGAAGTAAACAAGATTGTTTGGAAATCAACATCCCAAATTTAGTAAATTGATGAAAGCTATAGGGTTTTCTCCCATAAAAATCTAAATACAGAGCTGGGCGCAGTGCCGCACACCTGTAATCCCAGAGACTCGGAAGGCAGAGGCAGGAGGATCACAAGTTCGAGACCAGAGACAGTCTGCATAATTTAGCAAGACCCTGTCTCAAAAAGTAAAAAATAATGGGCTGGGGATACAGCTCAGTAGTCTAGCATTTGCAAACCATGCAAGTGAGAGGCCCTGGGTTCAACCCTTAGTACTGAAAAAAAAATAAAAATAAAAATAAAAAAATAAAAACTGATTACAAAATACTGCATATAATTCCAGGGAGTTCATGGACCCTTTCACAAAATTTCTGAGTTTAAACATTGTATTGGCAATCACTTGACAGTTTGGTTTTGATAGTTTAGGTTTTTTTTCTTTTTCTTTTTTTTAACAAGGAAATTATGTACAGAGTCTTAGAGATTCACCCAAAGCCTCATACTGAGATCAAAAGAATAAACTCAAAATCTTATTTCAGCATCCAGAGCCTGAGAGCATCTCTCAAATGCAGTATATAATGTTGAACTTTCTGAAATCTCGTTGTTGTTGTTAGGTGCCTTCAAGTTGTATCCAACTCATAGCGACCCTCATAGGGTTTTCAATGGCTGACTGTTTCAGGATTGCCTTGGGAGTGAGTTGCCATGTCCTTCTCCCATTTTGTGGTGCTGGGAATCGAACTCGGGACCTCAGAGACTGCAGAGCAGCGCTCTACCAACTGAGTTAAATCCCAGCCCGAAATCTCCTTAATTACAAGGAATCTATAGCAAATGAGTCTTGTTTAATCAAGGTCATAAAGTTATTTTTGTTGTTGTTGGGTGCTGTCCAGTCAGATCCAACTCCTAGTGACCCTGTGTGCAGCAGAATAAAACACTACCCAACACTGTGCCATGCACACGATCTTTTTATATTTGAGCCCATTGTTGCAGTCACTACATTTCTTCTCATTTTGAGTCATGGCACATCAGCAAAAGGAGGTCCCAGGGGCTTTACTCCATTCCTGTCATTAAGGTCGACTGTAATGTGAGGAGACAACTTTTCCTTAGTTATGTCTTGAATGCGTTTCAGCCTGGAGGGCTCATTTTCTGGCACTATATTTGACAGTGCACTCTTGTTATTTATAGGGTTTTCAATAGCTAATTGTTTCTGGAGTGGGCTGCAAGGTCCTTTCCCCTAGTCTATTTTAGTCTGGAAGCTTGACTAAAACCTGTCCACCATGGGTGGCCCTGCTGGTATCTGAAACACTGGTGGCATAGCTTTCAGCATCCCAGCAACATGCAAGCCCCCGTAGCACAACAAGCTGACAGACATGTGGGGAAGCTATTTTACAGTACTCAAACAGGAAATGAAAGAGGAAAATAATCCTATAAAATAAGGTGAAAATCAACAATTCCATCAGATGTCAAAATTTCAAAACCTCCTGATGCTGCCACATAAATTCTACAGTATGTCTATGCCATAATTTCTTTTTAATCTCCTCAGTTTTAAGGCTTGCTAACTTTCACAATAAAATGTGATGCTTTTATAGGCTTATTAACCTAGGAGATTGGAGAGACTGATTGGTTCACAGGAGGAACAGCCTAAAATCCACACTTTCTCCATTGGTACTGGTGGGGATGGAGGCAGAGTGGGACATTTTGTGCTGGAGAGCAAATTAAAAATTTAACTCACATTTCTGAAAACCAAAGTCAAAAGAAGTGTGTTTTGTTGTTGTTGTTGTTGAGGCAAGAAAATATGTTTGGGGGGATTCTTTCCTAAAGAAAAGTGGTTGTAAACGGCTTGCTGTGCTTTTAACGGTAGGAAGAGCCTGACCTGGTGACTTGCTCATGAGGTTTGGTGGGAGGCAAGGAGGACCAGTTAGAAAGCTGGAGAAATGTGTTTGAGTGGCCGGGGTGGCAGGAGAGAAGCTAGTGAGGAGCGTCTTGGCCTCCTCCCCAGGCTGAAGTCCCAGTGGGGAAAGCTGGGCTACAGCAGCTGAGCAGCCCCGCACCCCTGAGTGACAAGGGGAGAGAAGACGGGCTTGCATTGCGTGGTGGGCGACTAAGCAGTAACTAGAGTGGGGGCTGGCTCTGCAGAGCCACCCTGGCACTCACACAGCAGGGCTCAGAAGCTCCTGCCGGCAGGAGGAGGGTGGTGGAAGGAAGCCAGCTGTGTTGGCTGTCCAACTAGCTTGGACGGAAATCCCCCTGCCATAGTGAGGTGGCTCAGAAGCCAGTTTGCAACCAGCTTGCATGGACCCCACCATAATGAGGTGGCTCAGAAGCCAGTTTGCAGCCAGCTTGCATGGACCAACCCATCAGGGAGAAACTATGGATCCCATCAAGGTGAGAGAGCCCAGACCAGTCACATCAGCCTCAGACCTCAGCAGCAGGCACCAGCAATGTGCCCCGGGCACAAGCAAGGCCACCAGATCTCAGAGGCCAGCAGCCGGTACGTGGCCAGGATGCCCTGTCACTCCATCACAATGCCACACGAGCACAGCAAAGGCCCTCTCCATGCTACTGGAAAGGGAGAGAAGCAGCAGCCTGCAGGTCTGAGCCTTTACCAAAGGACTGAGCCACCCAGAGAAACCATTTCAACCAGTTCTGATTGGCGCTATTGTATCACATTTAAATAGATGGGAATTTAAACAACAAAAAAACACCTGTTTAAATCATTAATTATTCCTCAATGTGTCTCAACAGCCTCCCCTCCAGCAGGATGGGGTTCACGAGGAAGAAGAAATCAGTAACAAAGAAAGGAAGCAGCTGAATCTTCTTTGAGCATGTAAGTGTGGAGCCCTACTATAAATTCTTCCTGTTACATAATTCTACCACAACTTCAGGATTATATCATAATGTATTACTTTCTTTGTAAAATGAGAGAAATATCCTGATCTTTTTCTCTAGTAATTTTTAATGTACAACTTAATGGGTCTCATGATATTTCCATCTATGCAATATCCTAACCTTAAATTGGCAAGGTTTATAATTTCAAACATGCCAGGTAAATATAACTATACATGTTTAATAAATTATTAACTTTTCCATTACACTGATCATATATTTTGTGTATGTGTGTGATGCACACATGTGTATGTGCCTTGTGATACACATGGATATATTTTCATATTTTCTATTTCCTTTTTCTGTTACATTTCCTGTGTGCCGAGCTGGGGTATTTATTCTTCTGAATGATGCAATGGGTTAACAAGATAATGTATCAGGAAGGAAATCTTCTAAGGTACAAGGACCTTGACACTACCTTTGGTTTCGGTTTGATTAAACAGATGGAATTCCACGCAGTGGAAAGTTGTGAAGGCGGCCATCGAGAGCGAGTTCAACATCAGTGAGCAGAAGCGGTGGGAAGGCACTGAGTGAAAGGTGGCAGAGCAGTTTCTGGAGTCTCACCCTTCACCAACGGCTCTCTGCTGCCTTGGACCTTGATGCTCAAAATCCAGGTTTTGTACCAATAAGAAAAAGTGATGTTTTTACTTGTGACACGCTAAAACTCCTAACCATCAGAGAAAAGAGTGGGTGATTGCCTGGAAAACGACTCATACATTCCTTGAACATTTCTCTCAAAAAGCAATGATTTTGTGACCTTGTAGAGGGCACAGGGACCTACAATAAATGTGGGAGTTGTTTCTTCTGAAAAAAATGACTAAAAATTTTGATACGGATTACTCTTCATTTGGTACATAAACATTATGAAGATGTCAAAAGGCAACCAGAAATGTTAAGTTTAATATTTTGGAAAGTTTGCCATAACCTAATTTTAGTTAACTGGAAATATTTCTAATTAAAGATGACTATATTTTGAAATGACAGAATACTTAAAGGACACTTTCTTTCCAAGTAATTGTTGTAATGCCGAAAGGAGAGCTGACAAGAAACAATGACATGAAGATCCAGATAGGTGCCTTATTCATTTTTAAAAAGGATGTAAAGCCTGCCAATTTAGCCAGAACTTTTGTTTATTTTTTCCCTTAATTGCATAATACATAGAACTGGAGAAATTATTAGCACTAGCGTGAATATTTTAGACACATTCTGTTACATGAAAAATAAATTAGTCTAACTGTTGTTGTTAGGAGCTGTTGAGTTGGTATCCAACTCAGAGAGACCATGTATACAACAGGTGAAACACTATTGTCAGTTCTTCTCTGCTGTTCATAGGGTTTTCAATGACAGATTGATTTTGGGGAGTGGGTTGCCAGGTCCTTCTCTCAAGCCTACAGTATCTGGTGTTCCCAGGTGGTCTCCCATCCAAGTACTAACCAGGCCCAACCCTGCTTAGCTTCTGAGATCTGATAGGATCGGATGCCACAGGGCTACGGCTGCAGGTGTTAGTCTAATTTAGTGAACATGATAGGCTTGTGCTAGTAGGCATACGAGGCACCCATAATTGAACCAGTGAAGAAAGAGCACCTGTTTTAGAAGAGCATCCACCATAAGTGAGACAAGGAATTTTGACTTTCCAGCATGAAACACCTGAACAGTAAACAAATACATTTTCCCCTTCTTCTGTTTGGTGGGAGGAGTGGTTTGCAGGAATAGAAAGTGCAGACCGTTGTATTATGCACCATCGCTGGTACTGAGCAGGCTATTCAGCAACGGTAAACAGGAGGAAGCCACTTCAAAAAATCTAGGTCAGTTTTGGCAAGAGGACAGTTTCACTGCAAATAAAAATTGCTTCCAAATAGAGAAATGCATAGGAAATAATGCCACCAAGGAAGGCGAGGCCCAGAAAGCAGCATTGTTGCTGTTGTTCGGTGCCATCCCGTTGGGTCCGACTCATAGTGACCTTCATAGGGATTTGGGGGCTGATTGTCCGGGATTGTTTCAGGTCCTTCTCCCGTTTTTTGCGGTGCTGGGGATCAGAGATCAGACCTAGGACCTCCAAGGGCACAGAGCAGCACTCTATCAACTGAACAAAACCCCAGCCCCTGAAAGCAACAGACACAGTCAAAATTATATGATGTGAGAAAAACATGCAGGGATTTGGATAACGGCCCTGGCTTTCAATCTTGGCTAAGAAGTCACTTAAGCTCTCCATACCTCTGTCTTCCCATAAATAAAATGGAGGTAAGGATGCATACCTTAAAAGATGGTTGCAAGCATTAAATAAGTCAAAAGAGATAAGTGCCCAGCTTAGTGTTTGGTCATTAGAAGGACTTGGGAGTTCCTTTTCTTTGTGTTTTTGGTAACACAAATTAATTGTGTGTGTGTGTGTGTGTGTGTGTGTGTGTGTGTGTGTATGCTGATTAAATGCTTTAACATAATCATCCACTCTTTTGTATGTGCATCAGGACATCCTTGAGATTTTCAAGTCTGCTGGGTGATCCTGGGCCTGGGGGAATCATTAGTGCCCCCCAGCCCTCTCTAGAAGATTCACATCTCTAGGTTTCCTTGCCCCACCCCCATCACCATTCAAATAATTCAGATTCATCTTCTGAACTGTATTAGTTTATGATTATGTTCTGCGCATACAGAGAAAGACAAGCTTTTTTTTTTTTTTAACCCTTTCTAGAGTAATTGAGAAATAATCCCCAGTATTCCTTTCCCATGAGCTTTTGTTCCCCCACCCCCTTTCAGGTAATAATTGCAATGGGAACAGCAATCGCAAGGACAGCTGCCATTTATGGAAGGCTTGCTGCGTACCCAGCACTGAGTTAGGTCTTTTATGACCTCGATCCTTCCAGCAATTCAAGGACAGCTGCATTTTTATCCACACATGGGTCTCTTGATGGGGAAGCCACTCCTTCCTGGGCCATGTTCCTGAAGCTCAGGGGCTCCCTTAAAAGCAAGCTTCCCAGCACTGTTTTGCACGGCAGGGTCCCTCCCTACCAGTGCAAAGATGGCTTCTGCCATCTGCCCTCAGGGAGGATTTGAACCAGCCTCAGACCCTGCAGGGAGATGGCTTCATTCCATGGCCAACATTCCACGCCCCTCCCCAGAGGCTGGGATGGAGGGAAAACCTCCGGGCCCAAATCTAGTCCTTCTTATGGGCCCAGAAGGGCTCCATGTTTCTTCTTAGTCAGGGCTCCTGGTCAACACCCTCACACTCTCTCACACTCTCTCACCTCCTCTCATCACTCTGCACGTTATTGACTCCACACCTCCCTGAATGCCTCCAACACAGGTGTCTCCCTCTCCATTTCAAGAATCCACACATAGCAGAGTCTTTCTTGTGCCATTTGGATATCGTAAATAAAATGATGACTGAAGTTCAGAGATAACAAATAACTTTGTCTAAGATGATCTGGGTGGTTTTGCTTGACTGGGACCTAGATCTTTGACTTCCAATTCAGGGCTTTTGATAATATGCTATTCTGCTCCCAGATCTTAACAACTTTTCATGTATTTCCAGGAATAATGTCATAAATCAGACAGTATCTTTTCTTTCTTATCTCACTTAAATACTCAAGTCTATGGAAAATGTTTATCTTACAATGATATCTGGCAGCATTCATAAATGGTAGCTGTTAGCAAATTTATTTAATACTGATGCTAAAGAACATTAGGCTGGGCTTTAGCTCAGTTGGTAGAGCACTGCGCTGCAGTCTCTGAGGACCTGAGTTCAATTCCAAGCACCGCAAAAATGGGAGAAGGGCCTGGCAATCCACTCCCAAGGAAATCCCAAAATAGTCAGCCATTGAAAACCCTATGAGGGTCGCTATGAGTCAAGTACCCACTCGACAGCACCTAACAACAATAACAACAAAGAACATTAAGTATTTGAAACAGTTAAAAAGTGATTCACGTCATTACTAAGAACAATTCCATGAGGATGATTCACGATAAAAAGTTCAAATGAGACTTGAAAATAGACTGTACATGAACTATAAGTTAAAGAGAGAGAGAAAAAAACCCTTTGTGGTTGCTTTTCTTACAACTGAATATCATTTTACTAGAAAAGGGTTTGGCCTAACCTATTGATGTATCCTGGACCGATACCACTTTTTGCTTAGATTTTTTTTAAAGAACTATCATTCATTTCAATCATTTCATTTTTATGTCTCCCTCTCTTTCTATTTTTCCTCATTCCTCTCTCCTCCTCCACCTTCTCCTTCCCCCCCCCCTTTTTTTTTCATTTTAGGGTGTATTAAAATTAGTTCACATTAAAAAAAAATCACACGTTCCACTACAAAATTAATATCTATCAAAATAGATTTTATATTTAACTTAATTTATCCTTTCTCCTTGTCAACACATAACGCCCATTACTTTTTAACAAAAGAGAAAAAGTTATAATGGTTTGCCTCTAAAAGCAGAGGGGGAGTGGGGTTATTTTTGAGCTGTTATGAATTCACTTTCCAGAGCCACTTCCAAGCTGTGTAGAATGTGTATTAGTCAGGGTTCTACAGAGAAACAGAGCCATAAAAAGACACACAGATAGGCAGGGAGAGAAGAAGAAAGAGGGAGAAAGAAAGAGAGGGAGAGAGGGAAAGAGAGGGAGAGAGGGAAAGAGAGGGAGGCAGAAAGAGGGAGGGTTTAGGGAAGTGGCTCATATATGATTGGCGAAGCTGGCAAATTCAACATCTGTAAACAGACCACCTGGAGAGCCACGGAAGAGTGTGTGCTGTGGTTCAGGGGGGAAGATGGCCTGCTGGCAGAAGCCTTTCTTCTTTGGGGGAAATCAACCTTTTTGTAATAAAGCCTTTAGGGACTGAGTAAGGAACACCCACATTATCAAGGATAATCTGATTTACTCAAAGTCTCACAATTCAAATGTTAATCTCATCTGAAAAATACTTGGTTTTTTATTATTAGAAATTTTTAATGTACACCTTAATGTGATTCATTCTGACATGCTCTTCATTGTGACATTTCCATATATGCATTTTGTTGTACATTATTCATTTAGGTTCCCCTTTACCCTCTTGTACGCTTTGAAAAATACTTGTTTACAGAACAGAAACATCTAGAATGATGTTTGGCCAAATACTTGGGTAACCTGGCCTAGGCAGGTTTATGCTGACATAAACTTAACCATCACAGGGTAACCACACTCCTTGTGGAGACCATTGCCCTATGTCTCATTATCAATCTTCTCCGAAGAAATAAACCAGTCCCCTAACTGCATCAGAAACACCACTTTTCTCTCCTAGGCTTAGCCAGAAATTATGTTTTTTTCACAAGGTAAAATTTGTTTCTCTACATTTATGAGAATTTGGAAGGAAAATTTTGGCCTCAATGCCAACTGTAGTGTTACAAATCAGGAGCAATTTTCTTTGCTAGCAAAACTGGTAAAATCCTTTTCTCCAAGATGCAAAGATCTGAAAATTCCTTCCCAAATAATTGTTAGGAACAATGGCATAAGTCTGTGGGATTATGGTAGTCATTTTCCCAACACTTCTTCATAATCCCATTTCTTTGATTGCTTTCTTTATGCTTCTAATACTGACTCATCCCTGGCTCAATTCTCAGCTCTGTCTTAGAGATGTAAGAATAGCCCAACAGCAATGGAGTCAGAGCTGGGGAAATTTGAGAACTTTTAGGGTCTTGACTTCCCCTGTTGTTGGTAGGTACCATTAAGTTGGGTCTGACTCATAGCAACCCTATGTACAGCAGAATGAAATACTCCCAGTTCTCTGCCAGGCACAGGATCTTATTTATGTTTAAGCCCATTGTTGCAGATACTGTGTCAATCCATCTAGTAGAGGCTTTTCCTTCTTTTTGTTGACCTGTGACTCTCTCAAACATAATGTTGTTCTTCAGGGGTTGGTCCCTCCTGACTACATGTCTAATATGCGGAAGATGTAGTCTAGCCATCCTTGTTTCCAAGGACTACTCTGGTTGCACTTCCTCTAGGACAGATCTGTTGGTTGTTTTGGCAGTCCATGGTATATTCAATATTCATCTCCAGCACCATAATTCAAAAGCATCAATTCTTCTCCTGTCTCCCTTGTTCAATGTCCAGCTTTCACAACTATATGATGCGCCTGAAAATACCATGGCATGAGTCAGGTGCATCTTCATCTTCAATGTGACATCTTTGCTTTTCAATACTTTAAAGAGGTCTTTGGCCACAGCTTTTCCCAAAGCAATGCGTTTTTTGATTTCTTGACTGCTGCTTCCACAATGATTGTAGAACCAAGTAAAGCAAAATCGTGGACAACCTCAATCTTTTCTCCATTCGTTGTGAAGTCACATACTGAGCCAGTTGTAAGGATTTTTGTTTTGTTGATGTTGAGGCACAATTCATACTGAAGGCTGTGTTCTTTGATCTTCATCGGTAAATGTTTCAAATCCTCTTCACTCTCAGCAAGCAGAGTTGTGTTATCTGCATAACGCGTAATCCCACCCTCCCATGGCACTTCCTCATGGAAGGACAAGAAGAGTACAGGGGCATGGGTAGCTTGTCCCACGCCTGATTTCCTGCCTGAAGTTAGAGGTGATGGTGCTAAAGGCAAAGGGAGAGAGGTCAGCATTGAGGCTTAAGCAAGGGATGTTCAGTTCAATTCCACAAGCCCTTTTGGGCTGCCTGTCTGAACTGGCCGCAAAGTTGGTTGTTGTTACTAGGTGCCATCGAGTCAGATCCGACTTGTAGTGACCCTGTGTCCAACAGAACGAAACACTACCTAACACTGTGCCATGCACATAATCTTTTTATGTTTGAACCCATTGTTGCAGCCACTATGTTTCCTTTCATTTTAAGTCGTGCTTCATCAGCAAAAGTAGGTCCCCGGGGCTTTACTCCATTTCTATTATTAAGCTTGACTCTACTTTGAGGAGGCAACTCTTCCCGGGTTGCCTTTTGAATGTGTTCCAGCTGAAGGGCTCATTTGCTGGCACTGTACTTGACAGTGCTCTTCTGCTATTCATAGGGTTTTCAATGGCTAATTGTTTCGGGAGTGGGCTGCCAGGTCCTTCTCCCTAGTCTATTTTAGTCTGGAAGCTTGACTGAAACCTGTCCACTATGGGTGGCCCTTCTAGTATCTGAAATATCAGTGGCATAGCTTTCAGCATCACAGCAATACACAAGCCCCCACAGCATGACAAGGTGACAGACACAAGGTGGGGGGGAGGGCATGCCTCTAGATGTTAGGTATACAAAGATGAGTAAACTATGGCCTCTTCTGTCAAAGAGCTCCTGGACTTCCAGAATCCAACTTGAAGTAATGCTGAAACAAAACAATAACAAGAAAATATGAGCTAGGGGACAAGCCAGGTTCGATCTCCAAGTTCACTATGAGGATTGAGCCCTGGCAGCTGCATGTAGGGGTAAGGGCAGCTTATCATGGAGGCCAGGCTGGATTTGACATGTCATGTGATTATGAATGAGCTGATGACTGAAGCTGGATGATTAGAGGTCCCAGTGAAAAAGCCACTTCTGTACATGCAGACGGTTGGACAGGTGCATGTATAAGAAGATTATAGCTTAAAATGCAGTGTGAATTCTGACCCTTCACAATGAGGTTCAGGGAGAGAATGTGCAAATGTGCTGCAGCTCTGCAGTGGGAATGAAGGTCACGAGCAACAGGAGGTGAAGAGTCTTGAAATCTAAGAGTCAAATTAGTTGTTAATGGACAATAACCCTTTCTTTGAGCACTGGTGACAAGGTGAAATTGTTCCTCCCACCCTCATACCAGGCAGAGTAATATGTCTGTACATATCCATGAATTACCTCAGTTTCTTCATGACTCAACACTCTAGTGAGTAGGAAAAAAAGTCTAAATTTTAATTTAATCTCTAAGTAAACTTAGGGCTGGGATTTAGCTCAGTTGGTGGAGTGCTGTGCTGCAGTCTCTGAGGCCCCGAGTTCAATTCCCAGCACAACAAAAATGGGAGAAGGACCTGGCAATCCACTCCCAAGGCAACCCCGAAACAGCCATTGAAAACCCTATGAGGGTCACTATGAGTCAGATACCGACTCGACGGCACCTAAACAACAACAAGTAAACTTAACACATTATAATAAGAAAATTTGGCTACATGTTTTGTATGGCTCATTGCAAAGTTAAAATGCAGGTATCTCGTTCAAAAATCAAGAATTTCAAGATGGCGACAACAGGTGTGGAAGCAAGTCTTGGTACCCTGGTTGCACATCCACAACATTGGTCCTGTTTAAGTGTCTGCTCCTGTTTTAACATGCTTAAGGTCTCAGATTTCTTCTCCTTCTAGCTGCTCTTCTGCAGGGGGATGGAGATGTGGAGAAAAGGAAGTGTATTTCTCAGCAAGGTTCCCTCCATCACGAAGAACCTAGTTTTGTGCTTCATGCACTAGAAGCTATGGAAGTGCCACTGTTAGCAGCCCCAGAGATAAGAAAGCTGAGAATCTCTCTGGATCTTATCTGCCTTTTTTAGCAGCCCGGCTGATCTGGGGTGCTATTTTTTCTGAGGCTTACACAGAATTGGATTTATCAGAATTTTTTAGTTCATAATGTATCATTGCTATTCATAGAGTTTTCAATGGCTGATTGTTTCGGTATTGCTTCAAGAGTGGGCTGCCATGTCCTTCTCCCATTTTTAGGGGTGCTGGGAATCAAACCCAGGGCCTTAGAGCACAGAGCAAAACTCTACCAAGTGAGCTAAACCCCAGCACCTGACTCATGACATGGCATTTTCAGTCACATCATATGGTTATGAAAGCTGGGCATTGAATAAGGGAAACAGGAGATGATTTTGCAATTTTGAATTATGCTGCTGGAGATGAATATTGAATATACCATGCACTGCCTAAAGAACCAATAGATCCATCCTAGAAGAAGTGCAACCAGAGTGTTTGTTGGAAGCAAGGATGGCTAGACTGCATCTGATATATTTTGGACATGTTGTCAGGAGGGACCAATCCCTGGAGAAGGACATCATGTTCAGGAGAGTGGCAGGTCAGCAACAAAACTGGAAGACCTTCAACTACATGGATTGACACAGTGTCTGCAACTATGGGATTAAACATAAAAAAGACTGTACCTGGCACAGCGTCAGGGAGTGTTTCATCCTGTTGTACATAGGATTGCTATGAATCGGACCCACTCGACAACACCTAACAACCACAGCCCTAAGTGGAACCAAGGAAATCACTGGGGAGCTTGATGTTTCAATATAATGAAGATGGAGTTTCAGGAAAGCCACATTTAAAAGTGTTAATAAGATGACAGATGGTAAGGAAATAATATTAAAGGGCAGATAGCAGGGGAAATGATAGTTTCAAGACATACCACAGTCAAGCAATGGTTTCTCCAGATCTCAGGATATGTATGTATTTTTAAATAAAAGGAAATGAAGCCAGGAAGGAAAAAGAGTTTTTGCTCCTATTATTGTTTTGGGTTTTGTTTGTTTGTTGGGTGTTGTTTCTTTTTAATGTTTTGGTGGATTTTTTCCTTCAGAAAACTACTACTACTACTACCACTACTACTACTAATAATAACAATAATAACACCATTCATTGCCATCTAATATGTGTCAAGTCTGCAGCCACAGCACCCTGGCATCCAATCCCACCTGATCTCAGAAGTTAAATAGGGTTGGCGTGGTTAATTCTTGAATGGGAGACCAGCTGGGAATACCAGGTGCTGCAGGATAGGGAGAAAGACTTGGAAATCCACTCCTGAAACAAACTGCTTTTGAAAACCCTAGGAAAAGCAGAGAAGGACTGACAACAGTGCCAGGCATTGCGATGGCACGTGTCGGGTTGTGTTTCTTTCTGTTTTACATAGTGTCATTATGAATCAGGCCTGACTTGATGGCACCTAACAACAACAAGAACAACTATATGTGTTGGGTGCTGCAATGGTACTTTCATTTATATTTTTTAAATTATTATACTGATTTTATAGATGAGTAAATGAGAAATCCAGGAATTTAACATCTTGGCAAAAGTCGGTTATCTGTTAAGTAATGGAGCAGGGAATCCAACCTACCTGATGTGAATTAATTTTCTATTATGACTCACAGTTCATGTTCAGCATCATAGAACATGCATGACAATCACTTAGGTGTAAGAGACTGGAAGCAAGGAAATGACATATCTGAGGCAACGATAGTGTTATTTGTTTCTATCTAATAAACATTTTAATCAACCTGGCAACATGAAACACTGCCACTAAAATCATCCAATTTGAAGGATATATACGTTAGAATTCCCTCAACACCTGGGTTTGACATCATGGTACAAGTGCAGTATGATGCAGTGGGTCAGAGTTGGGTGCTAGAGGACACTAGTTGGGATCAACTCATAGCTTTACCACCTACAAGTATATGGCTTTGGGTAAATTCATTGGCTTCTCTTTGTCCCCCAGTCCTCATGCACTAAAGGAGGAAAAGAATAGAACCCACCTAGAGGGACAAGGTTCACACTATAACTAATATTACTGAAGAAAAGTAAGGATAAGTGTGCTGCTGACCACACATGAGGGAAGAGGCTAGAGATGTTTATACCAAAGACTCAAGAGTATAGACCATTTTGCCTAATACAGGAAGACAGGGATTTTTGTGGATTCTAAAATATCATTAGAAAATCATTCTATGAACTATAAGCCTGCAGCCGTACCACTGTGGTTTCTGATCCCATCAGATCTTGGAAGCTAAGCAGGGTCGGGGCTGGTTAGTACCTGGATGGGAGACCACCTGGGAACACCAGATACTGTAGGCTTGGGAGAAGGACCTGGCAATCTACTCCCCAAAACCAATCAGCCATTGAGAACCCTATGAATAGCAGAGAAGCACTGACAATAGTGTTTCGTCTGCTGTACACAGGATCACTATGAGTCGGACACTGACTAGATGGCACCTGACAACAACAACAATAACCCCCCATACAACCAGTACTTTATCACCCTGGTGCTGAACTCTTTACTAACCTGGCCAATTTTCAGTTCCTCTGAGCTTCTGTTCATGGATAAGGATGATCCAGTCAATAGACAAATGAAGTCCCAGCCTTCCCTCAGTTCTTCTACTGAGCCATTTTTTTCTCCAGCAGCCCCATAGTTAGGTTCCTAGAGATGCAGAAGATGTGCTACACAAATCTCAGGCTAGAAGGGAAATATTTAATAAGTCAAAAACAGTCTGTGCTGCCACTGTTTGAGATATGTCTTCAGTAAAAATATAAAATGCAATATATCAAAACACTAATTTTTCTGAGGACTCAGTCTTACTCTGATTCTTCAAGACATGGGGAAAAAATTTTTTTTCAAGTTTATATGTGTGTATGTCCACATGCTCACAGGAGCATGAGCACAGCCAGAAGAAACGACATGCTACGTTCAGAATCCCTCATACTCTTAAGCAGATATTCTGAGTCTTACGTCTCATATTTTCCGTAGTTAAAATGGCTTTTTTTAAATATCCCTGTAACATAATAAGAAATATATGTATTTGAGCTGTGCCCTGGTTCATAGCATGGAGCTTCTAAAATCTTTGTAATTTCCTGAGTGACGGGAGTTAGAGAAATAGCTTTTCTTGTTTCAGTTTCCCCACCCCTCCTCGTGCTGGCAATCAAACCTAGGGCCTTGTGCTTGCTGGTCAAGCTGCCTACAACTGATCCACATCCCAGCTCACAGGATGAGTGTCTTTTTGAGTGTCAAGACATGACTGGTGGTGAAAACTCCTAGACAGCTTCAGGATGTAGCCTGGCTGCCAGAGGGAGCAATCGTGATTTGAGGGTTGGAAATTTCAGCACCCCCCAGCCTTAACTCCTTACCACCCTGGCCAATTTTTAGCTCCTCTCAGTTTCTGTTCATATATAAGCAACAATCTCAGTTGGTAGAGTGCTGCACTGCACTACGCTCTCTAAGGCCCTGGGTTCGATCTCCAGCACCACAAAAAATGGGAGAAGGACCTGGCAACCCACTCTTGAAACAATCCCCAAAGCAATCAGCCATTGAAAACCTTATGAACAGCAAAGAAGCACTGACATAGTGCCAGGCATGGCACAGTGTCAGGGAGTGTTTCCTTCTGTTGTACACAGGGTCGCTGTGAGTTGGACTGATTCGATGGCATGTAACAAGTCAATTGGGAGCCCTACTCAAGGGAGAAAGAGGATGGAAATTGAATTCAATTGCCAATGGCTAATGATTTAATTGATCATATCTATATAAGAGAGCCTGCAGCCATAGCCCTGTGGCATCCCATCCCGTCAGATCTCGGAAACTAAGCAGGGGCAGGCCTGGTTAGTACCTGGATGGGAGACCGCCTGGGAACACCAAGCTGTAAGCTTGGGAGAAGGACCTGGCAACCCCCTCCCAAAAATCAATCTGCCTTTAAAAACCCTATGCACAGCAGAGAAGCATTGACAATAGTGTTTCCCCTGTTGTACAAAGGGTTGCTATGAGTCGGATACCGACTCGATGGCACCTAACAACAACAACAACAACATATAAGAGAACTGCCATAAGAATCCTAACCAATGGGCTTTGCAAAGCTTCTGGGTTGGTCAGCGCAAGCAGGGGGTGCTGGGAGGCTGGTATGCTCTATGTCTCCTCCCATCTGGCTGTTTTTTTACGTCCTTTGAAGTATTATTTGAAATCAGTTGTTGTTATACCGACCCTCATAGGGTCCTCAATGGTTGATTGTTTCAAAATTGCTTCAGGGAATGGACTGCCATGTCCTTCTCTCATTTCTAATAAATTGTTGTTGCTGTTAGGTGCTGTCAAGTCGGTATCGGACTCATAGCGACTCTCATAGGGTTTTCAATGGCTGTTTCAGGATTGCCTTGGGAGTGGATTGCCAGGCCATTCTCCCATTTTTGTGATGCTGGGAATTGAACTCAGGACCTCAGAGACTGCAGTGCAGCGCTCCACCAACTGAGCTAAATCCCAGCCCTTTCTAATAAATAGGTAATAGTAAATAAAGAATTGAGTTCTGTCAGTTGTTCTTGCAAATTATCAGACCCAAGAAGGGAGTCATGGGAACCCTCGATTTATAGCAAGTTGGTCAAAATGTCCAGGTCACAACCTGGAACTTCTAACCAATGCCTCAAGTTGAGGTCAATCTCATAGAACTGCACCCTTAACCTGGGGAGAACGTCCTGGCTAAAGGTAGTTAGTGCCATAATTGAATTGTAAGACACACTGTTGCTGTGCAAAGAGTTGGAAAATTGCTTAATGTGCGGGGAAATCCTACACATTTGGTGTCAGAAGTGAAGTGGTGAGTAGCAAAGAATACATTTTCCCTTTAGTTCCTGAACTTTGTGGTTGTCTGTCACATTCAATCACAGTAATTCTAACCAAGTCTCACAGTGAAGAGTAATAAGAAATTCAAAAAGAGAGAGAGAGGGGGATGGAAAAGAGGGAGGAGGGGCTGTAAGAAAGAGATTCATTGTCAATCATTACTACAATGGAAAAGAAAGAGAAACTGTAGGTGAAGATAGTCTTTCTGGGATAGTCTTGCATAATAAACAGTTCCCTATAGAGCGACAGCTTCCTTTAAGAATCTCTTCCTCCCCCTAGGACAGCTAACAGAGGGAGAGGAAAAAGGATGTGCAAAAACTGGCTTGTCCATTTCTTCTCTTGGGTTCTGCTTTTCCACATTGGTCTTTGCCTTGATTCACAGCAAGATGATAAAAACAGACAGAGTGCATGAAGCTAAGGTCCAGCTATGGCTTCAACTCCTGGTTTTGGTCAGTGAGTGCTGGGCTTTCCTAAAGGGAAGCATTGAGCAGTTGTAAAAAAAACTTCCTGGCTGCCACAGAGGGCTTAGATTCCCCAATGTACATCCAATAGCTGCTCTCATAGAAGCTGCCTCCCTGCTTGCTTTGATCCCCTGTCTCATTAGCCACTGCCTATAATCCAAGCTGGTGGTTGTTGTTAGATGGTGCCGTGAGTCCTGTTGACTCTGAGTTTCCAATGGCTGATTGTTTCAGGAGTGGGCTGCCACATCCTACTCCTGTTTTTGTGGTGTGGGGGATCAAACCCAGAGCCTTGGAGAGTGCAGAACAGCATTTTAACCAACTGAGCTAACAATCCTGAAACAATTAGCCACCGAAAATCTTATGAATAGCAGGGAATTGTGGACATAGTGCTGGGCGTGGCACAGTGTTTGGTAGTGTTTGTTCTGTTATACATAGGGTTGCTACGAGGTGGACCCAGCTCTATGGCATCTAGCAACAATAAAAACATAATGCAGGCAACAGTTTTCTTTTTACTCATGGGAACCCAAATCCATGGGGTTGTGATGGATTAGCAAGCTTTCTTATTAATAAGAAGCTGATTGGTCCTGTAGTGGCAGAGGCAAAATGAATCATGGTTAGAAATATCTATCTGCTTCTTCCCTTGATATATTGCCATCACTTGAGTCTAAAACCAGAGAGGAGCCTATTCCATTGTTAAAGCCCTAAAGAGAAAAACTAAGTCGGAAACTTCTCTTAATTATACCTATATTTAACAATACACAATGAAAATCTCAACTCACTGCCCAGCACAGTCTTTCTTTTTACATCATGAGAAATGTGTTAGTCAGCTTTCCATCGCTTTGACAAAATGCCTGGGACAAACACCTTATAAAAAGGAAAGGTTTGTTTGGCTCAGTGGTTTCACAGGTCCCAGTCCATGGCTGCTTGGCCCTGTTGCTTTCACACCTGTAGTGCCGCAGCACAACATGGCAGGAGCATGTGGCAGAGGGGGCCCAATCACATCATGGTGGCCAACAAGCAGAAGAGAAAGCAAGGGGCCAAGGTCTTAACATGCCCTTCAAGGTCACCTCTAATGACATAACTATCTCCAACTAGGTTCTACTTCTTAAAGGTTCCTCCACCTCCTAATAGCACCATGGGCTGGGGACTCTAGCTCACAATAACCTATTACAGATTTTATGAAGAACTAGAAGAAAAGACCCCCATATATCTGTCAGCTTGTCGTGCTGTGGTGACTTGCGTGTTGCTGTGATGCTGAAAGCTATGCCACTGATATTTCAGACACCAGCAGGGCCACCCATGGTAGACAGGTTTCAGCTGAGCTTCCAGACCAAGATAGACTAGGAAGGAGGACCCAGTACCCCACTCCTGAAACAATTAGCCACTGAAAACCCTATGAATAGCATAGAAGCACTGTCAAATATGGGACCAGAAGATGAGCCCCACAAGGTGGCAGGCATTAAAGAAACAACTGGGGAAGAGTTACTTCCTTAAACTAGAGTCGACCTTAATGACAGAAGAGGAGTAAAGCCTCTGGGACCTCCTTTTGCTGATGTGACGCAACTCAAAATGAGAAAAAAACATAGTGGCTGCAACATTAGGTTCAAACATAAAGAGACTGTGTACACGGCACAGTGTTGGATAGCATTTCCTTCCATTATACATTGTTGCTGTTGTTGGGTGCCGTCGAGTCAGTATCCAACTCATAGCGACCCTCATAGGGTTTTCAGTAGCTGACTGTTTATACATAGGGTTGTTATAAGTTGAATCCAACTCACACGCGCCTAACAAGGAAAAGAAAGGAGTATGAAGGTTGTGAACATAAGGATTAATAGATAGAAATACTGATTATTTGGATTTGATCAGTATGAACTGTATACATATATTGAAGTACCACACTGTACCCCATAAATATGTACAATAATTACATGTTAATTAAAAAGAAATAAGGGCTGGGATTTAGCTCAGTTGGTAGAGCGCTGCGCTGCAGTCTCTGAGGTCCGGAGTTCAATTCCCAGGATCACAAAAATGGGAGAAAGGCCTGGCAATCCACTCCCAAGGCAATCCCGAAACAGCCATTGAAAACCCTGTGAAGGTCGCTATGAGTCGGATACCGACTTGATGGCACCTGACAACAACAACAGAAAGAAATAATTTTTAAAAGAAGATACAGTCACAAGCCAAGAATAATGTTACTAGAGCCAATGTTACCTTCTGCAAAGGTCTGTAATTACTACTCACAAGGAAGGTTATTTTCTTCCTGATTTTTCCCCTGTGGGTTTGCAGCGTTGTTGAAGAGTAGGGTTTTACTTGTTTCCTAAGAATCAGTAGATTCTGTAAAATATGTTCAGTTTATGGGGTGAGTGGAAGAATAGACACTTCTCTCTCTTCTCCATCCATGGGAAAGGGCTGGGACTCATGGGGTCCCATGTTAGGTAGCAGAGGACAACTGGAAAAGCCTGAAATGCAATTTTTTTGTTTAATTTCATTTCTCCTCTTTCAGACTTTAATATCTAGACTGTAAAGCAATGGAAGAGAAGATCAGAAGGGCTTTACCTGTGTAATTAAACTTTATATATGTTTGTTGGGGCTGGGATTTAGCTCAGTGGGTAGAGCGCTGCGCTGCAGTCTCTGAGGTCCTGAGTTCAATTCCCAGCACCGCAAAAATGGGAGCAGGGCCTGGCAATCCACTCCCAGGGCAATCCCGAAGCACTCAGCCATCGAAAACCCTATGAGGGTCGCTATGAGTCGGATACCGACTCGATGGCACCTAACAACAACAATATGTTTGTTGAATGAATCACTGGATGACCTCTTTCTTTCTCTAAACATAGATCTCTTGTAACCTAAAAAGCTCTCATTGTCTTAAGATTCTAGAAACTCTACCATGTTTGAGGTGTGAAAGCATGAGTAATGGCTATGGGGAGCTGATAATTTTTGAGGGTAAATATTCTGCTTTGTAGATTTTATCAAGTAAAACCCAGCGCAGTTTAGAAATCAGCATGAAAACTACTTTTCTATTTAAATTTGTTTATTCTCATTGGCATGATTTCACTTTAACTAAAAGGGTATTCTTGATGGTAAAACACAAAAACAATCATACTTCTTTGTTTCAATCTTCCTTTTCTTTCATCCTTGTCATTTCTGTAGAAGAGGAGACTGAGATGACAGGGCAGCATCGTGGAGGATTTCTGGTAACAGCACACCTACACAGTGTGCTGCAGGAAGTGGGCTCCATACCTGGTGTCCTGGCTAGCATGACTTGATGAGTCATATAAGAACGTGGCTGGGGGTTAGCTCAGTTGGTAGAGCACTGCTCTGCGGTCTCTGAGGCCCTGAGTTCAATCCCCAGCACCACAAAATCAGAAGAAGGGCATAGTAGTCCACTCCCAAGGCAATCCCCAAACAATCAGTCATTGAAAACCCTATGATGGCCACTATGAGTCAGACAGGACTCAAAGGCACCAAACAACACCAACATAAGAATGTAGGACTGTTGTTACCGAATGCTGAAGATTTATATCTCAAATATGTTTCTGCAACAATAACATAACTTATAGATTCATGGGGGGAAAGAATCAGTGGCCTAGGTTTTATACACACAGACACACACACACACAGACACACACACACACACACACACATCTCTACATAGATGTACCCATGGGCTGTGGTTTAGCTCAGTTTGTAGAGTGTTGTTCTGTGTTCTCCAGGCCCTGGGTTCAATCTCTTGTTGTTGTTGTTAGGTGCCATCAAGTTGGTGTCCGACTCATAGCGACCCTCATAGGGTTTTCAATAGCTGACTGTTTCGGGATTGCCTTGGGAGTGGATTGCCATGTCCTTCTTCCATTTTGCAGTGCGGGGAATTGAACTCGGGACCTCAGAGACTGCAACACAGAGCTCTACCAACTGAGCTAAATCCCAGCCCCATGGGTTCAATCTCTAGCACCACAAAAATGAGAGAAGGGCCCCCGACAGTCCACACCCAAAACAATCTTGAAACAATCAATCTCTGAAAACCCTATGAATAGCAGAGAAACACTGACATAGTGCTGGGCATGGCACAGTGTCGGGGAGTGTTTTGTTCTGTTGTGCATAGGGTCACTATGAGTCCGACCTGAGTCAAGGGCACCTAACAACAACAGATGCCCACATATACAAATATGGTTGCAAGTAGGGCACAGGAGGTGGACATGGAAGACGGGGTGGTGAGACAAGATAACTAGATGTCGCTAATCCTCCCAATGTGGAATCTAGGTGATGTTCATTTATTCATCTTATCCTTAAAAAAAAAACCCGAGCAGCAGGCACCAGTGACACTATTTTACAAAGAAAGTGAGACTCAGTAGTAAGTAGCAGGGCACAGTTTTGCACCAAGTTAATTCTGATTCTCATGCTAATAGGACAGATCATAATTCTTTCCCTCTTGTCCTTGAACTGCAGCTAGGACCTCACACAGAAGCCCCAGACCAACAAGTATCTCACACTTAAAACTGTGAGCTTCCATGACCAGGAGCCAACCACATTCCTCTGGAGCTTAGGGTACAGATCGCTCCTCCCACTAATCCTGTGCTTCCCACCTCTGCTTCCTGTCCCCTGGAAGGACTGAGAGGGAAAGAGGTGTAAGTTTCCACTCCCCAAAGCTAATGGAAAAGGGAAGAAAAGAATTAGAATTCCTACTAAAGACTGGGGTGCCTGCATGAGGGGACCAACATGTTTATCCCCATGGTGGATATTTGCTTCAGGAAGGGACCTATTGCTTAGCCCCCGTGAGACCTGAATGTCATTGTTGTTAGGTGCCACCGAGTCTGATCTGACTCATAGTGACTCCATGTATAACAGAACAAAACACTATCTGATACAGTGCCATGCACACAATCTTTTTGTGTTTGTGGCTCAATGTTGCAACCACTATGTTTCTTTTCACTTTGCATCATGCCACATTAGCAAAAGGAGGTCCCAGGGGTTTTACTCCATTCCTGTCATTAAAGTGAGTTCTACTGTGAGGACAGGAGAAGGACATGGCAGTCCACTCCCAAAGCCATCCTGAAATAATCAGCCATTGAAAACCCTATGAGGGTCGCTGTCAGTTGGACCTGACTAGATGGCACCTAACAATACAACAACAACTATCTTGAGGAGGCAACTCTTCTCCAGTTATTTCTTGAATATCTTGCAGCCTGGGAAGCTCATTTTCTGGCACTGTATTTGACAGTGCTTCCCTGCTATTCATAGGGTTTTCGATGGCTAATTGTTTCTGGAGTGGGCTGCCAGGTCCTTTTCCCTAGTCTGCCTTAGTCTCGAAGCTCAGCTGAAACCTGTCCCCCACGGGTGGCCCTGCTGGTGTCTGAAATACTGGTGGCATAGCTCTCAACATCACAGCAACATGCAAGCCTCCATAGCATGATAAGCTGACAGACATGTGGGGTGTGGATTTGGAGAAAGAAGGCATGATGAGGTCCCATGACCACTTTCCCCTTTATTTGTCAGTTTTATTAGAAGACAAAATCCTCTTTTGCCTGCTAACTGAGGAGTTTGCTGAAGGATGGACGGTGGGACTAAGGGCTTGGGCAGTTTCTGCAGTATATGTGTTTATCAGTATTGGGAATGAGGATCCTGGCAAAGGATACAGGCATTGTAGGCTACCTGCCAACCACTGGGGGTCACTGAGAAGACATGGCCAAATCTGCCAAGGGACAGCTGGTCCCTAAGGGAGCTTTGCCTGACTAAGCCCCTTGTGGGCAAAACATGTTGGGACCGCCACACTAGCCTGGGTAGAAATTCGACAGAAATAATAGTCATCCAAGAAAAGGTCTGTGAATCCAGACAGCTCTCTCCCTGCCACTTGGAACAAAGATAGAGGAAAAAGGAGAAGATGGATTCAGAGCAAGCCACGCTGCTTTCAGGCAGATGTAGCCTGAGATAGTACAAGGAAAAGATAAACTTTGAATCTAGTTCAAGAACAAGGTTGGATCTTAAGAATTAAATTGCTCTAATAACCAGAATCCCCCACATGTCTGTCAGCTTGTGGTGCTATGGGGGCTTGCATGTTGCTGTGATGCTGAAAGCTATGCCACCAGTATTTCAGATGCCAGCAGGGCCATTCATGCCGAACAGGTTTCAGCTGAGCTTCAAGACCAAGTCAGACTAGAGAGAAGGACTCAGTAGCCCAGTCCAGAAACAATTAGCCATTCAAAACCCTATGAACAACAGAGAATCCCTGTCAAATATACTACCAGAAAATGAGTCCTTCAGTTTGGAAGGCATTTAAGAAACAACCAGGGAAGAGCTGCCTCCTCAAAGTAGAATCGACCTTAATGACGAGAGTGGAGTAAAGTCTCTAGGACCTCCTTTTGCTGCTGTGGCAGCAAAATGAGAAAAAAAAAAAAAAAAACACAGTGGATACAACAGTGGGCTCAAACATAAAAAGATCATGTGCATGGCACTGTGTTGGGTGGTGTTTTGTTCTGTTGTACATAGGGTCACTATGAGTTGAACCCAACTCCACAGCACCTAACAACAATGATAATCAAAATGGGCTGGAAATCTGTAAAAACCACCCACAGTGTTATTAAGGAAGTCAATACTATAGGAAAAGGTTGTGTGTGTGGGGTGTCATTTAGCACAACTTCCAGGAGAGTTATAAAAATATGCAAAACTTTTGTATTTATACTCCTCTCATAATGAGCATATGATGAGCACAGTCACCACACCAGGCCCTTGACAGTCTCTCCTCTGCGGAGCCCTGAGTGGGTAGTGAGCCAGAGATGTATCTTTAGCACTCCATGGCCCTTCTTCAGGCTTCCCCAAGGAACTGAGACTCCTCAAAGCTGGTCAGAGGTGCTCTATTTCCCATAGTTCCCTCACTAGGCGTTGCTGCCTCCGTTGGCCATGCAATTCCCATCAACCTGACTTCACAGGAAAGTTCTTCAATGATTCTACTTGTCACATTTCTGAGATGGAGGTAGAGTACCCAGCAACCTCTGAGGACCAATAGATTAAACTTTTAAAATCCCACCAACACTGGGCCAGTGAAAGCCCCGTCCCCAGGCAGGCTGGTCCTGCAGGTGCTGGCTCTCCTGGGTAGTAGGTAGGGGTGGGAGGCGCTGGTGCGGTGGGAGGCTGGCTTCTCCTGTGTGGCCGAAGCTTACCTTCTCTGCCGTGGGAGGGCATGAGCGTGGCAAGGGAACCCAGGTCTGTAATCCCAGCCCTGGGGAGGTGGGGACAGGAGACTTGCCTGTTTGAGGCCAGCTTGGGCTACAGAAATAAGGAAGGAAGGAAGGAATGGAAGGAAGGAAGGAAGGAAGGAAGGAAGGAAGGAAGGAAGGAAGGAAGGAAGGCAGGCAGGCAGGCAGGCAGGCAGGCAGGCAGGCAGGCAGGCAAGAAGGAAGGAAGGAAGGAAGGAAAAGGAAGGAAGGAAGGAAAGAAGGAAGGAGGAGAAAGAAGGAAGGCAGGAAGAGGGAAAGAAAAAGCACTGGCAGCACTTGATCCTGGCTTCAGGTACCTAAAGGCCAGATATGTCTCTCCCTTCCCTCAGTTACATGATTCTTTAAAACAGATCAAAACGTTTGCCATATATATTTTTTCAAAGCTCTAAGGTCTTTGTACAGTACATATCTCAGGAAGTAGAAGTTAAAGTGTGGCCACCAACAGTCAAATGGCTTTACACATAGAAATTTTCAAGTGTTTATCTGTTTCCTTTTGGAGGCTACAAGAACCTTAAACCCAAGTCTTTCTACCAGTATCATGTATACATCCTAAGAGTGTGGTATACCAACTCCCTCCCCCAAAGAAGAAGCATTAGACAGACTTATTGATTTTTCATCCCAAACATAATGATGCATTACCAAAAAAAAAATCATTTGACTAAGTAATGTTTTTGAGTTGTGTTTGACAATTAAAGAAGTACTCAGTCTTTGAGATTAAATAACAAAGGGCTAGGGCAGAAGGAACTGGAAAGTTTCTCATGTTGACTCCTACCCAGGAAACTTTCTTTTCCCCCCACTAATGCAGGGAACCTGCCTCAAATGCATTGGGCAATAGCTATTGGATCATCCCTCAGAGAGACACTTAACATGTATGGAGTTACAATGAAGCTGCACATTTTAATTGGCAGGTACTATTCCGGCTTTTACTGGGCTAGAGAAGCATCATGTTACAGTGGAAAGAAAAAGCATAGATGGATTAACTGACCGACATGGAAAGAGAAAGAGGAGGTAGAGGAAAAATAAAGGGGAAATGAATTCATTATGACACACAAATGTAAAATTCCCTAGTTAAAAACCGCGCAACATTTGTTGCTTCTTTTTTTTTAATATGTAAAGATATTATTTGGTACTTTTCCATTAAATTTTCAGAAGTCTTGACCTCCTAAAGAAAATTTTCTGACTAAATGGGGTTTTCCTCAACCACTCAGTTCCTTCTCTGCGGGGTCTACAGTGAGTGAATCAATGATCCTGTATTTGGCTCCCCTCCTCAGACAGTTGCCATGGAAACGAGAAAAACACATTGAGCTTCCTGGCTTCCTTGGTTGTGAGATTCTGCACAGTCTGACTGAGCTATCAGAGAACCTCCCTAAGTAAAGTTTTACCTGATAAGTAAGAGTTTCCAGAAAAATGATGACATGTACAGGTATGAAAATAGATTCTTTAACTCACTCTGAAAAATACCTTTTGATTCATTGACTGTCTACAAAAGTAACAAATGATCTCTTTCTCTGAAAGATTCTTCATTCACATACAAGTTCCTCAGGGGGCAAATAAAACTTTTCCATGTGGCATGAGGAAGAATCACAGTAGCAAAAGAAAACTAAGGTTCTGGAGTCCTGAAGACATGAGAAAGCAAAATGCCAATCTGGGGAAAAGAGGGAGGCAAAGTGAATGAGAAGAAGTGATCAGATGTCATTAAACAGTTTTTCACATACACAACTCTGTCCAGCAGTTGAACTAAATGGACTCTAATAACATATCATAAGTGTACTATAAATTTATCATAAAGCTCAGAAATATAACTTGAAAAACGTCATGCTGTAAAGTATACTTATACATGCCATCATGTAAAATTCAAAATACATTATCTTTGTCCAACTCATAGGGTTTTCAATGGCTGATTAGGGATTGCCTCAGGAGGTGATTGCCACGTCCTTATCCCAGTCTAAATACATAGATAATAGTATATAATTTTTGGATATATACTTACATGTTGTTGTTGTTATTAGGTGCCATTGAGTCAGTGTCCCACTCATAGCAACCCTATGAACAACAGGCGAAACACTATTGTCATGCTTCTCTGCTATTCATAGGGTTTTCAATGGCTGGTTGTTTTTTGGGAGTGGGTTGCTGGTTCCTTCTCCCCATCCTACAGCACCTGGTGTTCCCAGGTGGTCTCCCATCCAAGTACTAACCGGGTTCAACCCTGCTTAGCTTCTAAGATCTGACAGGATTGGATGCCACAGTGGTACAGCTGCGGGTATATACTTATATAGGCAAAACAAAAGCAAAAATCAACAACAAAAAAGCATTTACACATGTTTGTCAACATAATGCATGTCTAGCCTGCTTAATGTAGTTGGGACAACAGAATGTGGCTGTGTGAGAGTCACCCACATCAGATATCCTATGGGATTCTTCAACCTCCATTTCACAAATAAATAAATGAGGACTCGAAAGGAAATGACAAATTATGTTGAGGAATAATATCTAAACATTAACTTATGGATAATTTCATACTATAAATTTACTAAGAATGCATATTTGGGGATATATTAGAGATTATTCTCACAAACATACATACACACTCATGTGCGCACACACACAAAATCACAACACTTAGCCAACGTGGGTAAGAAAATGGTATCTTTTCTTGCTCATGTTAGATTGCTATCTGGTTTTGTTACCCAGGTTTTACTGATTTCTCTATGTCCCAAACTAGTCTCATGAATTGCTTCCATCATCAAAGACTTTATTTGTAGGAAAGAGAGAGAGAGAAAAAAGTTTAGCTTCCTGCTTATCTGGTTGTTCAAACTTAAGTAAATCTGATCTCAGTGTGCTATGTTCCTAAAGAGGTCCCCTCTTTCCAACACACTCTGTGTTCTCTGGCCAGGTCCCTCCATAATATTCCCCTCCCAGACTGAGGGTAGGCATGGGCTCACTCTACTCCTGTGGGCAGAAGGAGTGAGTGCCTTTTCAGCTGGGCTGGCTGTGAAAACATGAAGATCATCTGACTTCTTGTGTTCATCGTTAAATCATTCTCAGGGGTGTTTTCTAAGTGATGTCATGGGGTCACTACACCCATTTGTAGGTTTTCATAATAATACTTTATGTTTTGACATTTGGTATATCCACGATACATTTCCAAGCAAAGTAAAAGGTACTTGGTGCTTACATATCTCTAACAAAAAAGAAATAATTTAATAGAATATTCCTATATATTTTTGTCAGCTTAAAATTAATATAAAAAATCTTATCCTGAAAATAATTTGACTATAATTATTTCTTTATTTATATATACATTCTTTTGTGTATGTCAGATTTCCCCAAATTGAGTAATACAGTATGTGTTATTAACTTCTGTTAGGCATGCAAAAAAAGTTCCATTATCAAGTGAACTGGCATATTTGGTGTTAGACCAAATTGAATACATTTCATTTTTAAAGACCTTCTCAGAGCCTTTATGTGACTATCCCTCATACACCCCAAGACATGCTAAGGAGTACAATGTGACACCCTCACTTCCTTTCTGAATTGTGTTAAATGCTTATTCATGGACACTGGATTTTTTTCATGCATAGGCAGATGATGGGCCTGGGGTTTATCTCAGTTGGTAGAGTGCTGAGCTCTGCTCTTCGAGGTCCTAGGTTCAATCACAAGCACCATAAAGATGGGAGAAGGACATGGTGATCTACTCCCCAAGCAATCCCAAAACAATCAGCCATTGAAAACCCTATGAATAGCAGAGAAACCCTGACATAGTGCCCAGTGGGCATGGCACAGTGTTGGGAGGTGTTTTGTTCTGTTGTATATAGAGTCGAGGTCACCTAACAACAACAACATAGGCAGATTATATATGTTGTTGTGTTGTTGTTGTTAGGTGCCGTCAAGTCGGTATCTGACTCATAGCAACCCTCATAGGGTTTTCAGTGGCTGGCTGTTTCGGGATTGCCTTGGGAGTGGATTGAAAATTATATATACTTGGACTTATATTTTAAATTTATTTTTATAATTAGCTCCCTAACCTCATTTTTACATGCAATTGCTTCTTATTACTTTTTACTTAAGCTTAAAAAATCATGTTCATAAAAATTCAAATAACACAGGGCTATGGTGAATAAAAAGCAAATATCTTTATCCTCTCTCAAACCATACTTTCTTCTCTCAGAAGCAACCAATGTTGACTGTTTGGTGAGTCTGTTTTTAAGTCATTTTAATGCTGATTTCCATATAGCCAGAGGAAACCGTCAAACATCTTCATAATTGGATTAGGAGGAAATTTTTTAATTTTAAATAATATATTTTTTCATGATAATTCAATGACTATAGTTCAAATAGTGTCAGATAAGGATTTGAATGAAACTCTTGACTTTCATTAACATAAACAGTTATCAAGGAACTGGGTTAAAGAATAATACAATTCCTTCACTTTTTCCCCCAAACTCTGCTATATAACTTACAGCTTTACGTGTATTCTGTGTCTGAGACCTTCACCAATTTACATCAGGCTATCGAAATAAGCATAAATCAGACCATACTGAGACAAGACCTCAACGCCCTCTAGTGGGCCACCTCCCACGGCGCTCCAGGTGTGGGACTCGCCTATTAATTCCAGTGATAAAATGAAGCACTGGGAGTTCTTAATAAAGATGAGTGGAATTTATCACTGTTAGAATTGTACTCCCTCTTTCATTCATTCAACAAATATTAAACTTGTTTTACAAAGAAAATAAGTCAAAATGAACCATTACCAAGAAAGCGAGGACGTTTTTTTTGAGGGAGAATATCAAGTAACAACTTTATCACTATAATCAGTTTCTATTCTTCCAAGAACCTGTCTGTCTTGACTACCAATTTTGGCCTACATCCCAACTCTCTACTAGTGAATTTATGAAGACTTAAACGTATTCTTTCATTTTTTAAAAAAAATCTATTTGTGTTTAGTTTCACTTCTCTGATTTATCACTTTTCTTAAGTATTACTTCTTTCACTTCTCTGAACAGTAACAAAGTTTTGCTTTTATCCCCCTTTGAAGGTTGGCTATTAGGATCTCCCATTGTGGTTAACAATCTAGAGGGTGTAACCAAAGCTCAGAAGAGCCATTTTCTGTCTATGTGATGTGGAGCTTGTCATTTAAATACACTGGTCTCTTAACACCTGCAGCTGTACCATTGTGGCGTCAGATCTCAGAAGCTAAACAGGATTGGGCCTGGTTTTTACTTGGGTGGGAGACTGTCTGGGAACACGAGGTGCTTAGGCTTGGGAGGACCGGGCAACCCACTCCCATTGAAAACCCCATGAATAGCAGACAAGCACTAACAATACTGTTTTGCCTGCTGTGCATAGGGTTGCTATTAGTTGGACACTGACTTGACGGCACCTAACAACCACAATCTCTTAACGGTGATTTAATTGTTGCATAATGGATAGAGCAAAAGACTTATTATTCTGTACCCCACCAACGTTTATTAATAAAGTAAATGAATAAATACATCAATCTCAGTATTCTCATCTGTAAAATCAGAATGATGACGATAGCCAGGCATAGGGCTTAAATAAAGGAGGTAGAACAGTGCATGTACATAGTAAGCATCCAATAATTGTTACTTGATGGTCCGACTTCATCAGGGAGAATAAAAATAAGGCATCATAAACAAAAGATTTGGATAGAACCTGTCTTTTTAAAACCAAATGCAGCTGATTTAGCCAGTCTTCTCCATTCCTTGTTGAAATGATTGCGACAGCCACCTAACTGGCCTTGCAGTGGGGAATCTCTCTCAATCCCACTACACTGTCACCAGATTGATTTATTTTCCTAAAAAATGTATGTTTACGTTCATTTTTGGCTCAGGATACAATGAACTAATCTTCCTGCTGAAAACAACAATAAAGCTAATATGTAAAACCACTGCATAAAGGAACTGGAAAGCTCCCTGCACCGGCAGGATTAGAAAGGAAAGGCTATCATCCTTGGGCGAGAAGCACAAGAGGCACCTCTCCCAGCCCCGTGACATGTTTCCTGGGCTCACGATCCACTTCACAAAACAGGGAAAACTGACCCAAGCAGAGAATTTACCTGTGAGAAGGATCCAGCAACCCGCTCCCCAAAAAACGTCATTGAAAAGCCTATGAATATCAGAGAAGCACTAAACAGTGTTTTGTCCGTTGTACATGGGGTCACCATGAATCTGACACCTAACAACAACAACAAACTTAACTGACATCATCATTTTGGGATTGTCCATTCTATGCTGGGTACTGTGAAGGACACAGTGATGAATTAGATGTGGATCTTTACATTGGTTGGCAGTAAAAGGTTAATGGGAAGACCTAGTTCATGTGGCAAGCAGTTTCTATCACTCTCCCGATAACCTGGTATCTGTGCCTTATGTCAGTCCTTTTTTTTTTTTTTTTACTGCTAAACCAAAATAAAATAGACTGAATAATTTATAAAGAACACTTTTTCTTTCCCACAGTTCTAGGCTGGGAGGCTCAAGATGAAGACACTAGCATTTGGTGTAGGGAGGGAGGGGCTTCTTGATATGTTCGCTTATAGCAGAAGGCAGAAGGGCCAAGTTCCACAAGCCATGTGAAGCTTCTTTTAATAGGGTCATAATCCAATTAAGGACAGAGCAGCCTTCACAGCCCAATCTCCTCTTAAAGGCCCCACCTCTGAACACTATCACATTGGCAACATCTAAATTTAAGAGGGGACACATTCAAACCATAGCAATAGCCATAAGAAGAAAGTTAGCAAGTGATGTAGTTTCCAGCCAGTTTTATTTAACACTTTACATATTTGAAGAATTGATTAAAAAGCAAATGTTCAGCATTTTTTTTAGGGTTGCACAAAAAGAAAATAATAGGGAAAGCAATAGTTTGCCAAATTCATTTGGATGTGGAGCCAACTTCATTAACCTCAAAAAAAAAAAAAACCTAACTCTTTGGAACCTAGAGCTTTAAAAGTAGCCATTAGAATTAATACTGTTCTTGGTTTCATGGTCCAAAGAAGTCATTATGCTCGCTTTCTTTGATGTTGGACATTTAACAACATACTGCTAGAAATATGCAACTTCTCACACGAATTAAACATTAGGAGACCAATCTGTGCATATAAACTAGAAATTGATAATGAATACATTCAGATAGTACATTATTAAACTGTATAACAAATATAAATTCATTAACAACTTTCCAGAAGGCAGGAAAAAGACAGTATTAATAAAGACTGGTCTTTTTCATCAATTTCACAAATTCTTCCTCATTTATTTTTCCATCCCCATCACGATCAGCTTCGTCAAGCATTTCCTGTAAAACACAATCTGTTCAATCTGTTAATCTTTTACAAACAAATCATGATATAAATGAATATTTCATACTCAGAATCAAATTTTGAGTACAGCTAAACTTAGAATATAACATACACGTTATTTGGTAAAATTATATGTGAATTATAATTATAAAAATAAGGACGATTTACCTGAAGCTCCTCATCTGTCAAGTTTTCCCCTAGTTCCTTGGCAACCCTCTTGATATTACTTAGGGTTATGCCTCCTGTATCATCATCATCAAATAATTTGAAAGCCTTCAGTATTTCTTCTTTTTCATTTTTTTCACCCTTTTAAAAAGTAAATGGTGGCCGTTAGTCTTTCGTTCATTTATTGTCATCAAGGTGGACTTACTAGATCTTTGAGTTCTAGAGCTGCAATGTACCAGGAAACTGCGCTCTGACTTTATTGCTCTAAGTTTTCAACGGTTATTTCAACCTACTTCCATCTGCTCTCAGGGCACTTAACTGAAGCATTTATGGAAGCCGAAGGAGCACAAGGAGGTAAAGAAAATGTACCCCTTACTGACCCTCCTGATTCAGATCTGTTTCTAAAAATGTAAGCTCCAAAGAACAGTTGTCTTATTCAAGGCTCCTTAGAATAATGCCTGGCAAAAACAGGCATTCAGTATGTTTGTCAAATACAAGGCTTCACCATTCTGGCCTCGTTCTCTCTCTCCTGCCCTATACCCTCATTACTTCCTGACAAAATCCTCTTTTCCACACAAGTCTTTTCATCACCCCTCTGGAAACATCTTTTATCTTTCTATTCCCATCTACTGAAATTCCACCCATCCTTAAATACCTGGTTCCAATTCCTCTATGACACCTCTCTGACTGCACCAACCCCCAAATGTACAAGGCTACGGCTTACGTTTCTTTGAAAATAAAATTACAATTATACCATTTTTACACTCATAATGGCAAAGAAATCTTCAAAACTAATTATGCCATTTCCTTCCTTGTCGATTTCAGCTATCATTTGTCTAAGATCTTCTTTCTTTGGCTCAAATCCTAAGGCCTGCATTGCAATCTGAAACAGGAAGGAAATAAATTTTAATAATTCCATGAGCTCATTTTGTGCTTTTTAATTATTAATTAATAGACTCTTTTTTTTTTTTAACACAGACTGTGCATAAAGCCTGGGCATTGGCCTGCTTATATATAAAACACAAATGTTTAACACAATATTGTCTTGTTTGCAGGGCAGGTATAGATAGAGACTTTATATCAAGCTTTCAGAAGACTACTGTTACAGAAATGTTGGAAGATTCTAAAACATAGGCTGAGAATATAGTTCAATGGTAGAGACCTTGCCTTGCAGGTGCAAGGCTTTGGGTTTGATCCTCACCAACAAACACCCCCCACACCCCCACATGCAAAAGAGTCCCACAAATAAACTATAGGGCTTTAAAAATGCTTTAGAATTAGAAATAATTTCAGAACCTTCAATTCTTTCACATCTATGGTTCCAGACCCATCAACATCAAATAGGTCAAAGGCCTCTTTGATTTCTTGCTTTTGGGTTCCATTCAATTCAATTTTTGCTGCTCTTTTCTTCCGTTGATCTGAACTTGTGTTGTAGTTAGATGCCTGTAATAAATACACATGCAGGTGAAAGATTGCATAACTAGAATAAATGATGACTTCACTGAAATCTAATAGATGAGCGTGTTCAAGTATCTTGTTCTTACTCTATATAATGATCACAACAGATTCCCCCTGCTTGGGGCTAATAACTTCTTGATGGAAAGCCTGGGTTTTTTTTTTTTTTTTTTTTTTGAACATCTCTTTCCTTAAAATCAATGCCTTTTGAAAGAGAGAAGAAGCTAAGGAAGATGTCTTAGAACATGGGTGGTGTTATGTCAGAGTGCAATTAGCCTTACCTGGTATATATGAAAAGCATTCATTTAAGGCATTTTTACTCTTACATGTTTATGTTTCATCCCCCATGTGTCTGTCAGCTTGTCCTGCTGTGGGGGCTTGTGTGTTGCTATGATGCTGAAAGCTATGCCACCAGGATTTCAGATACCAGTAGAGCTACCCATGGTGGACAGGTTTCAGCTGAGCTTCCAGACTAAGACAGGCTAGGGAGAAGGACCTGGCAGCCCACTCCCAAAACAACCACTGAAAACCCTGTAAATAGCAGAGAAGCTCTGCCAAATATAGTGCCAGAAAATGAGCCCTCCAGGCTGAAAGGCATTCAAGAGATGACTGGGGAAGAGTTTCCTCTTCAAAGTAGAGTCAACTTTAATGATGGGAACGAAGTAAAGCCCCTGGGCCCTTCTTCTGTCGATGTGGCACAACTCAAAATGAGAAGAAACATAGTGGCTGCACCAGTGGGCTCAAAGAAAGACGTGTGCATGGCACCATGTTGGGTAGTGTTTCGTTCTGTTGTACAGAGGGTGGCTATGAATCAGATCTGGCTTGACAGATGGGGTTTAGCTCAGGTGGTAGAGTGCTGCTCTGCACTCTCTGAGGCCCTGGGTGTGGTCCCCAGCACCACAAAAATGGGAGAAGGACATGGCAACCCATTCCTGAAACAATCTGCCATTGAGAGCCCTATGAATAGCAGAGAAGCACTGACAATAGTACTGGGCCTGGTACAGTGTCAGGTAGTATTTTATTCTGTTGTACATATGGTCACTATGAGTTGGACCTGACTCAATGGCACCTAACAACAAGAAGGGACAGAATAGTGAGTCTCCAATTCATTTTTTTCCCCCTCATCAACTCTAATACTACTAATACCAACTGTCTACAATAGGCTTATTTTTTGAAACACAAAGTGCTCTTTAGGCAGAAAGGAACTGAATGGAGAGAATAAGATGTTTCAAAACTGTTGAGGGGTTCTGGGCAAGCAGACAGCAGGCCACTGATGTGCCAGGGAACTACTTACTCTTGTTGGGAAGGTGAGGATTCAGAAGGCTGCCTTTGGTACTAGGAAGACCTACATGAGTAGCATCTGTAGTCTGAGAATCCACAGCTACCACAACCAACAGCATGTAACACTGGAGGCTTAGATTCACAGTGACATGGAGTCCAGTGGCTGCCTTCTCCACCACTGCTTGCTCCCTAACCCACAGCTGGAGGCAAGACCCGAAATAAGAACCTGAGGAAGAACCTGAGGAATAACTCTGTGACCTGGCTAGCTGGCAGACAATAGCAAATAGCAGGAGGATGACCTCTGTCTTCCACACCTTAGGTTGGTTGTTGTTAGCGACCCTAAGTACAGCAGGAAGAAACACTACCCAACACTGTGCCACGCACACCATCTTTTTGTTTGAGCCCGTTGTTACAGCCAGTGTTTCTTCTCATTTTGAGTCGTGCCATAGCAGCAAATGGAAGTCCCAGTGGGCTCTACTCCATTTTTTGTCATTAATGTCGACTCTACTTTCCCAGCACTGCAAAAAAGGGAGAAGGACATGGCAATCCACTCCCAAAGCAATCCCTCAATCAGCCATTGAAAACTCTGTAAGAGTCACTGAGTTGGATCGAACTCCACGGCACCTAACAACACCTAACAACACCTATTACTACTTTGAGGAAGTAAGTCTTCCCCTATATCTCTTGAATGCCTTCCAGCCTGGGGGACTGATTTTCTGGTACTATGTTTGACAGTGCTTCTCTGCTATTCATAGGGATTTCAATGGCTAATTGTTTCCGGAGTGGGCTGCCGGGTCCTTCTCCCTAGTCTGTCTTAGTCTGGAAGCTCAGCTGAAACCTGTCCATTACAGGCGGCCGTGCTGGAATCTGAAATCCTGGTGGCATAGCTTTCAGCCTCACAGCAACACACAAGCCCCCACAGCACAAGTTCATAGATTAGGGGGTCTTTTGTCCCTAGAGTCCCGGAAAATACACTATTTGGCGACATGAAGAGGGTTTACTAATGTTGCATGAAGCAGATGCAAATATTATATTTCATAAGCTAGACAAAACTCGTCCTTCGTTCTTGGGGAAAAACTTGAGCCTGAGCCTCAGCCTCAGCCCCAGCCCCAGCCCCAGCCCCAGCCCCAGCCCCAGCGGGACCTTGCAGCATCACATCACACCCACCATGTCCCCAACCAGCGCCCTCTGCTGGGAGGCCGCGAGCACCGCTGCGTAGCTCAGGAGCGGTTGCTAAGGCCGCTCTCACCGCCCACGCTGCCCCGCCCACTCACGTTTCTGCCTGAGGATTGACGTCCATACCATCTAATGGACACAACGAACGTGCCTTGAGTCCCGCCTTCCTCTCTATTCTTCACCAATAGCGTGACGCTCCCACCGTTTAGCGGAATTTCCTCCGCGGCTGGGTTTCTCAAGCAACAGCCGGCGCCAGCTCGCACATGCGCAGACAGTGGACTGGGGAAGGAGCGGTGGTTTCCCTGGAGTTTTGTGTCCCTAGCCGCAGCCTGACCGGCGCGTGCGGGTGGGAACCGCGGAACTCTGGCTCCGCCTTGGCAATGGAGAAAGCGGCGAGGTTAGTAGCGAGCTGGTTTCCGTCACTGCTAACCCTGGAGACGACGCAGGGAGACCGCGGGAGGAATGAGGATCTAGGGCCTGGTGGCCGTGGGGTGCATTTGCCAGGTGATAACGCGGGACGGGACGCCCTTTCTCGGCGCGGGCAGACGTCCGTCGGTCCCGCAGCGCCTGGGCTTTGGCCACTGCCTGCGCCCTCTTCCCTGGCTCGGGCCGAGATCCTAGCGAGGTGGGCACCCGAGCTCCGGTGCAGGAGGGGCCGGGCAGCCGTGTGGTTGAAAGGGGTGGGGACGGAGGCACCGTAGGTCTGGGGCGCACGTGAAGGTCCTGCCAACAAGAGAGCTTTTGCAAACGTCGCAGTGTTGTAGGGGTCCGACCTTGGCCACACGCGTGATTACTGTCAGACACCTACCTGTCCCCACACATTCGCCCCCAGCCATTCCCTGGGCTGAATCCCAAGATTTGACCAGTTGTCCAGCCACGTCAAGCTCAGATCCAGGCTCTGAAGTCGGACTCCGTGGCTTGAGGCCCCGTCTGACTCAGAAGATTTCGATTTCCAGTGTGATTGCTGTAAACCAAACGGAACGCGTCCAGAGAGCCAGGCTCGCTGGTTCTGCTCTTTCTGAACCTGGCTTCAGGTCAGCTAAAAGGGTAGGGGAGAAGGGCTGGGGAATGGGACAGGACGGACCACGGACTTGGCAGGAATGAAGAGGTGATAGTCTCTTGAGCTTTTAAGCCTTAACTGTTTACATATCACGGCCCCTTTATGCCCCTTGCAGTGCCTTCTGTAGAGTAGATGTTTTCCAAAATTCATACTGGATTCTAAAACAGTGGATTTAGGAGAAATATTAGCTTTTAGCTAGTCTTTTTCCTTTGTCTCCCTTCTGTCCTTGAAAAGTAGGACAGGAAAAAGGTACAAAGTGCATTCTTGAAGAAGTCTCCCGAATCACTTTCCCTACTTTAGTTATTAAAATATGGCACATTTTCCAAAGCTATGAGCTTGTCTTATTCATATTTTACCCAAGGCAGACACTCAAACATGGTAGTTATTAAATTTCAACAGGCTTCTGGGAGATAGGCAAGGTTATCCTTGTGTTAGAAGCGATGTTTATGTGTAAAGTCTCCCTAGTGTAAATTAAAATGATGCAAATTCAAGATAGTTTGTGAATTAAGTAATATGTTGAGGCATTTAACTATAAAATATTGGTTTTTCAGGCCAGTTCTCCCACCTGGGAAGTTGCTCTTGATCAGTTCCAAGGTCATACACTTCATATTTAACACTAGTTTTAAAGGGATTTCTGAGATCTAGAAGTGAATATTGATCAAGCACAAACCCAATTTAATTCCAGCTGCCAGTCTCTCCTGGATCTAGTTTGAACTAATGGCAATTGAAAGGCTGAATGGTTACGTTACTCTATTTTTACATCGCTCTGTGATTTAGGCTCTTATATTTGAGATAGTTTTTGGGAGAAGGACCTGGTAACCCCCTCTCAAAAATCAATCTGCCACTGAAAACCCTATGAACAGCAGAGAAGCACTGACAATAGTGTTTCCCCTGTTGTACAGAGGGTCGCTGTGAGTCGGATACCGACTCAACACCACCTAACAACAACAACAACACTTGAGATAGTTTAGTTAAAATGGTTTTTTAACAATAGGATCAGATTCCATTTTCCAGATCTTAATTAGGATACATTTATTACTGGAAAAAATAGCTGTTACTAATCTGATTGTACTGTAGAACTTTAATATTAATAATAATCTAGGAAAGTATTAAAGCCATGCATACTCTTAAGTCTATCAGGTTTATTTAATGCTTTCTACATGTCATACATTATTCCAGCTACTGGTGCATTTGAAAGGCATTGGGTGTAGAGTGCAAAAGATGAAAAAAACAAAACAAAATGAAAGTATCCAAGGAGATTAGTGGGGTACTAGACACAACCATAAATAGTGTTTTTAATACAAGGTACTAAGTGCTTTGGGAGCACTGAATGGACGGACTACTTCCTAGGGAACTGAAGGAAGCTGTATCAAAAATGTGGTGTTTGCCTTAGATCATGAAAGGTTTATAGCATTCCTGGAGGTGAAGAAAGGCTAGCATATTCAAATCAGAGTAGCATGAATAACATGAAAATAAATGGTATGTTCTACTGTGGCAAAGTTGTGAGGTTTTTAAGCAAAGGTGGAAGATGAACCTTATAAATAAAGTTGACATTAGATTATAGAACACCTATGTTAAGAATTTATCATAGGAGCCGGGCATGGTGGCGCATGCCTGTAATCCCAGCAGCTCGGTAGGCGGAGGCAGGAGAATCCCAAATTCGAGACCAGACACAGTCTGTGTAATTTAGCGAGACACTGTCTCAAAAAGTAAAAAAATGGGCTGGGGGTGCAGCTCAGTGGTCCAGCACTTGCAAAGCATGCAGGCGCAAGGCCCTGGGTTCAACCCCCGGACAGCAAAAACACAAACAAAAAAAAGAATTTATCATAGGTAAAGCGCCGCTCTGCAATCTCTGAAGTCCTGAGTTCGATTTCCAGCACCACAAAAATGGGAGTAGGATGTGGCAATCCACTCCTGAAGCAATCTCGAAACCATCAGCCATTGAAAACCCTGTAAGGGTTGCTATGAGTTGGACACGAGTCGATGGCACCTAACAATAACCTGTGAAGAATTAGACTTCACTTTCTAAATTAAATAAATGTGGGTTTTTTTGACAGTGGAATATCTCATTATGGTTTTGCTCCTTCAGAGAGAATTCTGACAACCATGTGAAGGAGGAACTCTTTTTTCTTCTTCTTCTTCTTTTTCTTTTTTTGCGGTACTGGGGGTTGAACCCAGGGCCTCGTGCTCGCATGCTTTGCAAGTGCTGGACTACTGGGCTGCACCCCCAGCTCTTTTTTTTTTTTTCCCCCAACCTTTTTTGAGACAGGGTCTCGCTAAGTAAAGCAGACTGCCTCTGGTCTTGAACTTGGGATCCTCCTGCCTCTGCCTCTGCCTCCAGAGCTGCTGGGATTATAGGTGCACCTGGCTAGGAGGAGCCCTTTTTTAAAAGCAATTAATGGATGCTGACTAAGACAGTGCCAAATAGGAATCATGTTAGTACCAAAGGTGCTCAACACTTACACTGGAAGAATAACAATAGTGGCACTGATTTTCACTTTTGTGCTTTGGAATAAGAAAATGTACTAAAAAGCATTGATTCACTTACCAATTTGTTGAGTGTCTGCAGTAATGTATCAGGCTATATTCTAGGTACTCGGGATAACTCAGTGACTAAAATTGCTCTCCTGGGAAGTATGTTCCAGCAGAGGAAGCCAGTCCACATACAATACATAAACTATACTTTCTAAGGTGATACCTGTTACAGAAAACAAGTGAGGCAGATAAAGGGTATCCAGAGCGTCCAGGGGAAAGAGGAGTTTTTGTTATTAATAGAATGCTCAGAGTAGGCTTTATTGGGAAGGGACTTTGGGAAAGTATTTTAAGGTATTAAGGTAACAGATTTCTTAGAGAAGAGCATTCCAGAAAGAAGGAACAACTAGAACGGAAATACTAAGGCAGGGAGCGTGCCTTGCATGTTCCAGGAACAGAAAGGATGTCACAGCAAAGTGGCGTAGAGTAGCAGGAGGTAAAGTCAGAAGGGAGAAGTGTTCATGATTAGGGCATGATAAGGACTGTAACTTTCACTCAGAGTGAATTGAGGAGGCTTTGCAAGATTTCGAGCATAGAAGTGAAAGGATCTGAGTTCATTTTTGATAGGGACTTCTGCGTCAGGTGAGAGAGTAAAGACTTTATTTTCTGAGAGATATTTAAACAGTGGAATTATATGATTAGACTACAGTTTTGGGACTAGACAGGAAGTGAAGAAACTATTGGTTATGAAGATGAAAATGCTCATCATCCCCTTTAGGAAATACTGATTGTTTTTTAAAAATGCAGCTCCTGAAAAGGATGTCTTAGTATTCTGAACTGAGTACCCTAGACAAGACTAGACATGATCTTATGAAAAGAAAACTACGTCTGATGTCAAAATCCCAGTAAATAGTGTGACTCTGCTCTTCCATTACACAGTTAGAAAGTTAAAGAAACAGTAAGCTGGCAAGTAGTGAAAACAGAGAGCTGTTTGGGGAAAACATTGGTGCTGATGCATAGCAGTACAAGAATCGGATTGTGTCAGTGCAGTGCCAAGAAGAGTCACCAGAGGTACTTATCAGCTTTGAAATTATTCATTTTTCATCTCCTTCACTGTCTTTGCTTTTTTATACATAGCCTCTAAAAAGATGAGGAATTCTTATTTTGACTTTTTTTTTTTTAGGTATAGTCCATTGCAGCCTCTTCAAAGTAATAATTTAGGAGTTCTTCCAAAGTTAAAGATACTAAGTGTCTTTTAAAAAAAATTACTATTCAAACTTGGAATATCTTCTTCAAATGCTGAAACAGATCTCTTTTGAATGTTTATTTTTATATCAGTTATGCATTCTGCTTGTAGATTGATTTTGTTAAAGTAATTCCATGCCTTCTTTGTCTGAGAAATCTTTTTTTCACATAAATTCAGTAGAGACTAAATTTGAAGTAGCAAAGATTTTTTCCTTTTCCTCTTAAGTTCTTTTCTACTCATATAAGAGTATCTTGGGGTTAATCATTGTATGGAAAGGAGGTCATAAGCAGAGACTCTGACACCCAAAAAAGATGTGGGTGTATGCCGAGTAAGGGTAGAGACAAGGGCTGGAGTAAGACAGAAGGTTTAAAAGAATGAAATCCAGTGCAAGAGTCTGAAGAAGAGAGAGTAAAAATACTATTATACCAGGTAGAGGAGAGCCAGAAGGTAATATTGTACAGTATTTAATAGCATGAACTTTAGCATGAACATTAGATAAACCTCAGTTTTTGCCCATAGCCTTTTATTTACTACTTATGAGATTTTGTATATGTTGTTGTTGTTGTTAGGTGCCGTCAAGTCGGTATCCGACTCATAGCCACCCTCATAGGGTTTTCAACGGATGACTGTTTCAGGATTGCCTTGGGAGTGGATTGCTAGGCCCTTCTCCCATTTTTGCAGTGCTGGGAATTGAACTTGGGACCTCAGAGACGGCAGAGCAGCACTCTACCAACTGAGCTAAATCCCAGCCCGTTGTATATGCTACTTGAGTATTATGCTTCATTTTCTACGTTATTAACATAGGTTAAGTATAGTACCTACCTCATATTATTGTGAGGGTTACATTACACAGTACAAGTAAAGTGTCATACACATAGTAAGCCCTCAAAATATGTTAGAAGTGAAAATAAAAACAAAAAAAAATTAAACCCATACATCTTACTTGTTCTTTTCAACAAACTATTCCAGAGCAAGTGGCCATCCATGAGGAGAAAGAAAGACTCCCTACCTCATACTATTTACAAAACTCAGTTTATGACAAATTATAAACATAAATATAAAGAACATTTGCAACTCATGATTCCTAAGCTCAAAACTTACTACAAAGCTGCAGTTATAACAGTATGTTACTGTCATAAAATGAATACATAGACCAATGGAATTTAATTGAGAATTTAGAAATAAACCCATACATCTGTGGCTAATTGGTTTTTGGCAAAGATGCTAAGGTCACACAGTGGGGAAAAGAAGACTCAATAAATGGTGCTGGAACAAATAGATATCCACATGCAAAAGGACCTCTATTCAGAGCATATACAAAAATTTACCCAAAATTGATCAACAAACTCTAAGAGATGAATTTATAAAACTCTTTGAAGAAAACATTGGGTTAAATATATCCATTGCCTTGGATTTGGCAATGGATTCCTAGATGTGACACCAAGAGCATGAGCAACAAAAAGTAACTAAATTAGGTTTCATCAAAACTAAAAACTTTTGTGCATCAAAGTACATTATCAAAAAAGTATAGCAGCCCTAGGAAACCAGGAAACAATGAGGATGTGGAGAATTGAAACCCTTGTACATTGCTGATGGGAATGTTCTGCTGTGGAAAACATTTGGGCAGTTTCTTAAAAAGTTAAATATAGAATTACCGTATAACCTAGCAATTTCACTTTTAGGTTTATAACCAAAAGAATTGAAAACAGGTACTCAAACAAATACTGTACATAAATATTCATACCAACCCAATCACAATAGCTGAAAGGCAGGAACAACCCAAATGTCCATCTGCAGATGAATGAATATACAAAATATGATACATACAATGGAATGTTATTCAGCCATTAAAAAGGAATGGTGTACTGACATACTGCAGTGTGGATGAACCTCAAAAATATTATGCCAAACAAAAAGTATAAAATGTCATGCATTACATGATTCCATTTGTATAAAATATCAAGAATAGGTAAAGCCATAGAGACTGAAGAAAGTTTGTGATTCCCCAGTGCTAAAAGAGAAGAGAACAAAGAGTAACTGCTTAATAGCTGTAGAGTTTTCTTTTAGGGTAATGAAATATTTTGGGACTAGGTAGAGGTAATAGTTTTACAACATTGTGAATATACTAAATGCCACTGAGTTGTACACTTTAAAATGGTTAGGTTTATGTTAAATGAATTGCACCTCAATTTTAAAGAAGACTAAACCCATAAAGCTTTTAGAAGAAATATAGAAGAATAAATTTTCTTCTGAGAGATAGACAGAACTTTCTTAAATAGGACACAAGAAGCAGTAACCATAAAAGGAAAAGAAAGACAAAAGGTAAATGGACTACTGTAGTAGATTACCAGGCACTGTAAAAAGCACTTGAGGGCCAGGCGTGGTGATGCACGCCTGTAATCCCAGGGGCTCGGGAGGCAGAGGCAGGAGGATCGAAAGTTCGAGACCAGAGGCAGTCTGCGTAATTTAGCAAGACCCTGTCTCAAAAAACAAAAGTTAAAAAAATGGGCTGGGGCTGCAGCTCAGTGGTCCAGGACTTGTGAAGTATGCAAGTGTGAGTCCTTGGGCTCAACCCCCAGTACCGCAAAAAAAAAAAAAAAAAAAAAGCACTTGAGGTTTAGGATGACAAACCTAAATGGACACCAGTGAGCATGGTTGTGCACGTTTCTTTCAGGTGCATCAGGACAAGCATGGAGTAGGCAGAATTGGATTTCATCAAGATTAGTAGCGTTGCAAGGTAAGTAAGGTAAATGAAAGAGAGGCCAGGGATTTAAGGACATTTGTGCAAAGGAGTATGATTATAATAATTGACAAATGGAATTTCAACCAGATAAGTAAGGAATGTCTGCAGCCATAGCACCCTAGCAACCGTTCCCACCTGATCTGGGAAGCGAAGCAGGATCAGCCTGGTTAGTCCTCAGATGGGAGACCGCCTGGGAACACCAGGTGCTGCAGGCTAGGGAGAAGGACCTGGCAACCCACTCCCGAAACAATCCATTGAAAACCCTAGGAATAGCAGAGAAGCACTGACAGTAGTGCCAGGCATGGCACAGTGTCAGAGTGTTTCATTCTGTTGTAGATAGGCTTGCTATGAGTCAGATCCAACTTGACAGCACCTGACAAGAAGTAAGGAATTGATAATACAGGAGTAGGAGATGAAGACAGTAAAATGTGGTAGGATCAGATAGTTGTAAAACATGATGGAGATTGGGCTTGTTGAAGTTGGAGTCCTAAAGTATATTTTGATGTTGCACTATAATGATATCAAGGAATATCCCTGAGTGTATCATAAGTTTTTATTGTAAAGAATCAAAAATTCCTAACAAGCCACGGACTGGTACAGGTCCATGCTTGGGGTTTGGGGACTCCTGCTTTAAGTAACAGGGTGCTCACCCCTCACAGGGCAGGTGATTTTATTATAGATGGCTTTTCAGGTGGGAGTATACTTAAGAGTTCTTTTCTTGGGCTAAAATCTTTCTCTTGGTACTATTCATTTTGGATGTAAATTCCAAAATATTATGTACAGTAAGTCCAATTGCTCTTGTATCTCCCCTTAAGTAGCCCTGTCTTTTTGTTTGTAATGAAATCAATACCCAAATCTGGCTCCTCACCTGCATCCCTCTTCCACGTTTCTCATTTAGATAACTGTAGAGGATTTGTAACTGGCCTTCTCACCTCCAGTGTGGCATTCAGCCAGTCAGTCCTCTAAACTTGTTATCAGAATGGTTGTCGTTGTTGTTAGGTTCCATCGAGTTGGTATCCGACTCATAGCGACCCTCACAGGGTTTTCAATGGCTGACTGTTTCGGGATTGCCTTGGGAGTGGATTGCCAGGTCCTTCTCCCATATCAGAATGGTATTAATCTAAAATATTACTCTCATTATTAAAGCAATCACTCATAAAACAATATGTGCCAAGCACAGTTCTAAGCACTATACTCATAGTAACTCTGTGCAGTAGTCACTTCTACCATCTCCATTTTTTAGATGTAGAAGCTGAGGAGGAGAGTATTTAAATAAATGATGGAGGTGGCCCAGCTAGTTAGCAGTAGAGCAAAGTTCAAACCCAAGCTTTTACTCTCAGAAATACAAGCTTTCAACTACTACATGAAGTTGTTTCTTAACCTTTACGTAAGACACTGAAGTGGTTTCCCTTACAGGATCCAATTTAAGCCCTTAATGATCCAACTCTTTATCTTCTGGAGCTCCATTTCCTGCTACTCCCCCCTACATCCGTTGTATTTCTGTAACACCAAACTATTTGTGTTATCGGCTGGATACTTATTTTTTTTTACACATATGCGCATTTACTACCGCCTCCTTCAACTTGCTAACCCTTTCAAGTTATCCAGCCATGGAAGTGCATGCCAATAATCCCAGCACTCAGGAGGCTGACGCTAACCTGGGATACATAGTAAGACCCTATCTCAAAAAACAACAACAGTAAAAAGTTATCCTTCAGAACTCATTCCAGAGATGGCCTTTGGGAAACATTGCCTATTGCTCTGTGGTCTGTTTCCTCCTCTCTTGGATGCCCCATGCTCCCACACCTTTCTCGTTAATATTATTGTACTGCATCGCCTCACTGGCCGCATGCAATGGAAACCATGTATCCTTGGGGCTAGGATTTAGCTCAGTTGGTAGAGCCCCACTCTGCAGGCTTTGAGGTCCCAAATTCAATCCCCAGCACCACAAAAATAGCAATCCACTCCCGAGGAAATCCTGAAATAACCAGCCATTGAAAACCCTGTGAGGGAGTCAGACAGGGCTCCACGTCACTTAACAACAATACATACATCTTTCAACAACAACAACAACAACAACAACAACATATATCCTTCCAAGGCAGGGACCATATCTTATTTTTCTTTCTATATGGCATTTGTAACCATGAATCATCCTGAGTAAAGTTCCAAGTTTTTATTTATTTGCAGATGATGGTTCGTGGGGATGGCTTGCAGAGTCATGAACAAAAGAAGGCACACGGGACTTCAACAACTTTCAGCATTTGCAGAAACAGGAAGGACTTTCCTTGGCCCGGTAAAAGCATCCAAATTCGTCATAGACGAGGAGCGGCAGGAAAGCGTGCTCATCAGCTCGGCGGTGAGGCTTCTGGAGACTCTGGATTTAAGCGGCGCGGTGGGGCAGCTCCTCGGGGAAGCGGTTCGGGCCCACGATGACGCGTACAGAGCCGGGAGCAGCTCGCTCTTGTTCCTCGTCGGGGCGTGGAGCGGTGCTGTGGAGGAATGTCTCCACCTGGGGGTCCCCGTTCCCGCAATCGTGTCAGTGATGTCCGAAGGCTTGGACTCGTGTGGCGAGGAGGTGGCTTCCCTCCAAGTCCCCATCCACAACATATTTAACCCCAGGAACCACCCGAAGCCGATTTCTGCACTTGAAACAGTTAGTTTTAGTCTGTGTCCTTTTCCGCAAAGCCCTTCAGGTTTGATAGAGCAAGAGCCTGACTTCGAAGACATTGCGCCTCCATCATTGACCATTTCCAGTCTTTCCGGGAAACCTGCTCAATCCCCTGCATTCTTCAAACCTCAGGCTAACGTCGACGCAGATAAAAACACATCCCAAGCTCTGAAATACAGTTCTCGTCCAGACACCTGTGGCAGAAAGTCAATACTGACCCACAGTAGGCATTTTAATAGGATGGGCATTAACCAAAGTGTAATCAAACCTGATGGGTTTCTACAGCGGCGTGGTGCAGCCTCTCCTGCCACTTGTGATGATTTGGCAGAGTTGGCAGCCGGCCTGAGTCATGGAGCTCCCAGCAGCATGAAACTAGCCGAAGCTGCAGTACAGCTGCAGTATCAGAACGCATGCACGCAGCAAGGCCACCGGCCGGTGCCATTCTCGTTTGACATTTCAAGACTAATCACTTGCTGTCTACCAGGCTTTCCTGAATCCTGTTCTTGTGTTTGTCCGGGATACATCACTGTTGTATCAACGTCTTGTATTGCTCTGATTAAGGAGCTGGAGAACCAGCCTATCCGAGTGGTTCTCATTGAGGGTGACCTCACAGAGAGTTACCGCCACCCAGGATTTAACAAGTCTACCAATACTAAAACAGTATTAGATAGGATGAGGCTTTGGGAAGACAGCTCAGAGGAACTGTGGACAAGTCGTGTATACCAGGTGTTAATCCAGTTCAACGTGAACCTCATCCTGGTCCAAGGAAACGTGTCTGGACACTTACTTGAAAAATGCACAAGCAATAAGCAGCTGGTAGTTGGGTCAGTGAATGGCAGTGTGATGCAGGCATTTGCAGAGACTACAGGGGCAGTGCAGGTGACCTACATGACACAAGTGAACGAAGACTGTGTGGGGAGTGGGGTTTCTGTGACCTTCTGGAGAAGTCCCTTGGATGTTGTAGACAGGAGCAACAGAATAGCAGTCTTGTTAAAAGCGGAAAGAATTCGCTTGATTACAGCGGTGCTCACTAGCCCAGTCCCCGCACAGATGCAAGCCATGGAAGATAGGTTCTGGACTTGTGCGTATCGCTTGCATCATGCTCTCAGCGAGGGAAAAGTCTTCCTCGGAGGTGGTGCGGTTGAGTTGTTGTGTCTCAGCCATCTTCACATGCTTGCTGAGCAATCTCTGAAGACAGCAAACCACGCCTGTTCGGGATGGCTTCCTAACACGTCCTCTTGGCTGGCGTCCTCTCTGCCAGTGTACAGACCGACTGTGCTCAAATGCCTGGCAAGTGGATGGCACAAATACCTCTCAGCAGTTATGTGCAACGCCGCCAGTCACTCGTCAGCCTTTGAAGCCCACACGTTCATCCAGCAGCATCTGCAAAATGCTACAGCCTCCGGCTGTCCTTCATCTTATATCCTGAGTGAATATAGGAAACTGAATAACGGGATTTTTAATTCAGGTATTGTAAATAAACTGGAGCAGACTCCCAGAGTTTATGACGTCATCACCCCAAAGATTGAGGCATGGCGCCGAGCACTGGACTTAGTACTCTTAGTACTTCAAACAGACAGTGAAATTATTACCGGACCTGGATATACACAGACCAATTCCCAGGGATTACAGGAAGTTCTATTTCTGTAGTGTCATTCGTTAAGTCTTTAGAAGATAATCTTTTGTAACATATCATGTTAATAAATTTATTAACAGGTCATCGTGCCTCAAATGCTAACCTTTCCAAGAGGAAAATTGATGACCATCAATAACTATATACAGTCTGAGATTTTACACTGCTGGCAAACTAACAAATTAGCCTGTTGCTGTTTCATGAGATGCTACGGACGGCACAGGGACACTTGGGTCAGAGGCAGAGGACTGCTCTCATTCACAGCAAAAGCCATAGCCAGAGCTCTGTGTTGGTTTTCATCATTCTCCATTTATCTAAGTCTCACAAGAGGAGCACACAGGGCCAGTGACAGAAGCCTGCACACAGTGGGTTGTGTTGTAGGAGGGGAACACTGAGCTTGGGGGATTCACTAGTTTTATAATAAGCACCAAAAAATCCTGCTTATTTGCCCAACAGGCATTGTTACCACATGCGTCAAGGTTGCTTAGTGTAAACTAGCCTTGGATGTAGACTCTGCGAAGATCAGTCAAGTCCTTGTTTTCTTGGCATCTGCAGTAAGTATGCACAGGTGCTCAGAGCCCATAGTGGCTAGCCTGTGCCATCATCCATGTCATTTTGTATTAGGTTTGGGTTGGTGAGAAATCTAGTGGAATAATCTTGGGGAATAAGATCAATGTACATAAATGTAGTCTTGAAGACAAGGTGGATTGGTTAGGAAACACAGAGCTGGGGGTAGAAAATCTTTCCAACCAGACTTGACTCTGATAAGCTGAGAAGGGCAACATAAAAAAGCTATGTTTTTGTCCCTTACTAATAACAGAAGAGAGAGCTAGAATCATGAAGCTAAAAAATTGACCCTGGCACATCCCCATCCCCTCCATAAGAGTGCCCTCCTTTAATGGCATCCACAGAAATTCCTGTGCATGATTGAATGTGGTGGAAGAAGAGAAACCATTTAATACCACATGACCTTAGTACAATTTTTTTTTTAAAGTTTAAAACAGACTGCTTTAGTCCTTTCATGCTGCTGTAACAGAACTTTGGGGAGAAAGTCAAGCAGGGACCCCTTTGGTCCAGGTTCTTGTTCTCATCAGTACAAGAATTTATGGAGACAGCCAGCAAGCAAAAGTTTTATTCAGAAGAGGAAATATTTTTTAAAGCAAAAGCAAACACTCTGGGGAGCAGCCCAGGCAACCCCGTAAGTAAGGACCACGCCGATGGTAAAGGCTGGGGTGGCATTTTTATAGGTTCAGAGATGTGGGAGAGAGACAGCATTTGATGGAGATTATTTGACTAGTTCCGCCTATTGCAATAATTAAGTTATATAATGAGTTAGAATTTTGCTGGTGGAGGAGTTTGGTAGTCCACAATGATTTTAAAGATCTAGGAAGGAGGGGTCCATTTTCTTTCTGATTGGATGAGAGGGACAAGCAATTTATCTCATTGCATGTAAAAAAAGATGGAATAATAGAATGAAGGAGTTGGCCCTTGACCCTGATCCCTGCCTAAACCCTTTCTCAAGAAACCCCAGATTGGATAGTTTAAAAAGAGTAAATCTTTACTATCTCATAGTTCTGGTGGCTGAGAAGTCCAAGATCAGGGTGCCCCCATCAGATGTGGGCCTTCTTACTGTGTCCTCACATGGCGGAAGGTGGAAGCCAAGGAGAGCAATCAGTCCTTTCTATGATGGCATTAATCCATTCCTAAACACCTCCCAAATGGCCCCACCTCCCACCACTGGTATACTGGTATACTGGAGATTAAGTTTCCAACACATGGATTTTTGGAGAGGATAAAAACATTCAAACTACATCACAAACTAAAGACTATTCCAAGAGATAATGAAAACTCACCAGAAAAAGAACAGCCACATTGCAGGTGAAACTTCTGTTTAAAATGAGTTAAAAGAAATAGATGAAAGTTTTTGAAAGAACAGCACAAGTCAAAAACTATATCAGTAATTAGATGGCAACAGGTTACAAAATGAAAATTCATACAACTCAGAAAAGAATTTGGGGTGGGGGTGTTGGCAAAAACACTAGGACTAAATCATAAGTAAGAGAAGAACAAATAAACTCCACAGAAAATACAGTATGGGGAGCTACATTCTCAAGAACTCGGAACTTACTCTCATTTTCCTCTTTCCAAATTCCATAACAGAGGCCTGCATCATACCATTTTTCTTTTAAAACAGTTACTCAAATGGCCAAACTTCATAAAAGATGACTTTCCTGTGTAAGGCATGAGCCAACATTAGACTCTAACATTAGGGTGACCTAAAACTTTTCAAAGCCACTAAGTGTAGGGATGGGCCTGGGATTTAGCTCAGTTGGTAGAGCACCATTCTGCAGTCTCTGAGGTTCCAGGTTCTATTCCCAGCACCACAAAAATGGGAGAAGGACATGGCAATCCACTCCCGAGGCAGACACGACTCAACGGCACCCAACAACCACCACCTTCTGTAAGTAAAAATCTTGAAAATTTTAAAATTAATGTATTTTAAAGAAATGCCAGGTGCAGTGGCGCACGCCTGTAATCCTAGCAGCTCAGGAGGCGGAGGTAGGACAATCATAAGTTCGAGACTAGAGGCAATCTGGGTAATTTAGCAAGACCCTGTCTCAAAAAGTGGAAAAAAAAAAAAAGGACTGGGGGGTGCAGCTCAGTGGTCCAGCACTTGCAAAGCATGTAGGTGCGAGGCCCTGAGTTCAACCCCCAGTACCGCAAAAAAAAAAAAAAAAAAAAAAAAAAAAAAAAAAAGGAAATGCTCTCAGAAGCCATGGAATGCTTTTTAAGTGTATCTTTCTTTAAAAATCTAGTTTCTTTGTTATTTTTAAGTGAATTTTTACCTGTGACCACTTAGTAATGTATTATTGTGGCACTTTTTAAACAGCTTAGATCTTTTTTTGGTATAAATTTTTTTTAAAAGTTTTCAATTGGCAGGACATGGGGGCAACAGGCCTGTAATCCCAGCAAGTAGGGAGGTGGAGGCAGGAAGATCACAGGTTCAAGGCCAGAGGCTGCCTGCCTAACTTAGCAAGACCCTGTCTCAATTTAAAAAATATAAAAGAGGCTACAGGTGTAGCTCAGTGGTAGAGCACTTGCCCAGCATGAACAGGGCCTAGTACAGTAGCATGGTGCTTGCAAAACATGTGGGAGGCCCCAGGTTCTGCCTCCCAGTACTATAAACAAACAA
>VMDO01011258.1:0-47502 GCA_007922755.1 Pedetes capensis
TTTCCTCCTGTATTTCTAAAAGCAAAATGACCAATTAAACTCTGCTGATCAGAGGTAAATTTTAAGAATTATATTCACAGAATTTGAGAGTCATGTTTCATTTCCTTTTCAATTTAAATCTTTTACTTGATTAATCAAGTATATAAAGTGGAGGGAGTTTTGGAAGTAATCACATGTGTCTTTAGCCTTCTGAAATATTTTGCATATGTAACTATAAATATTGACTTTTAATACTTCTATTAAATAATTTTAAATTGAAACATGGTCTTGTATTTATCTAAGTCATTTCCTTTTTCTTCTAATTATGATGTTTTTCTTCCCAAAATTTAAGTAGAGCATTTTTTTTATATTTCTAGATCCATGCTGTTCACTGTAGTACCTATTAGCTACTTGTGATGATTGTAATTAATTAAAATTTAATAAATTAAAAATTTAGCTCCTTAGTTACATTAGTAACATTTAAGTGTTTAATAGTCACGAGTGGCTAGTGACTACTATGTTCGATAGCATAGGTTCAGACGTTTCCACCATCATCAAAGTTTCGTTAGACAGTTCTGCTCTGAATCATTAAAAGTAGAGGAATACTTGTAACAGTTTGAAGACCTGAGGTGGATAATACTAGAAATGATTTTTCTGGCTACCAAACATGTACCGTTCCTTTATATTAACAGTCGTATTTATTTATTTATATATTTACTTTCTAAATTGGTATTTATGTGGGCCAACTGGATCTGTATTTAAAATAAAATTTATGTACTTAATTATTCATATTTTAATTTGGCAATTGAATTGCTTCAAGGACATTGTGGTATAGTAGGAAGAACATAAAAGCAAGAGTAAGGGTATCTATCTAATCTTGTAACATTAGATAATTTGCTTTACCTGGTACCCAAAATTTATTACCTTTCAGACAGCTAATCATTTTTGACAGTCTACTTCACATGAAGGGAAAATGTTTTACATAATATAATACATATGCATATATATGTGTGTGTATATATATATGTACATATATATATACACACACACACACATACACACACGAATGGAGTAAGATCTTTTTGTAATGCTGTGGATTGATCTCTGGGATGTTTAAATGAAAAAAAGTAGTTTGCATAGTATGCCAAGAAAAGGAGATACAAATATAAAATGTTGGGAGACATATAAAAGGGAGAGTTGGGACCAAAATACAGCTATCCAAATATTAAATCCTGGACTCTTTTACTTAGAAAGCTGTCTAAATATTTGCCATTATACCACAGAAACATTTAGTAAGCTAAACTTGTCTCTTGATCTTATTGTTAATGAGAATCCATCTTACTGGTTTTTAAGTGTTTGTAAAGATGTATTATTTTCTACTACTTTCTTGCTTCCCCCTTTAATACAAGTAAATGGTAAATATAACTTAATATGTAAAAATTCACTGTATACTTGTCCTTTTCATTATCCATTTTGTAATAGCCTTATATGTCTGCTTGTGAATTTATCCTTTTCTTATTAAATTTTTATATTATAGATCCGAAAGATAGAAAACTTTAAACTTATATTTTGAAGTATTTTGCACAGTCTAAACTATTAAAATTAACTTCAAGGTGACAAGTAAAACGCGTTCTGAATTACCAGATGTGAAACAAGGTGGGGCTAACCTTGAAGAAATAATGCATAGAGCTTACGATTCTTTTGATATTCAGCTTACAAGCATACAGTTACTTTATAGTAGAGTGGGTAAGTATATACTACATTATTGATTTATTTTGCTGAAGTGATTAATTAGGGTTTTAGATACTTTTTCTGAAGACCTTCCCCATAAATGTATTAGAACTCCTTTATTTTTTGAATTAGGATTGATAATAAATATTGCCTAGTGGTTTTCAACCAGTTTTTACCTGCCACAAGACATTTGTCAATGTGTAGAGATGATTTTGGTTGTTATAGAAAGGGATCAAAGAGACCAGTAGCATCAAAAACGTGGCGGTAAAGAATGCTACTAAATAGAGTGCAGCGTACAGGCTAGCTCCCAAAAAACAAATGTCAATTGTGTTAAGGTAGAGATATCTGATCTATAACAATGTGTTTTGACCTTGAACCAGGATGGCACATATTGCAAATGATATTTGTATTACACATTTGAACACCCAAAACAGGCTTCTCAAGAGGCAATCAGTCTAGGGGTTCCAACAGCCCAGGCCATAGACAGCTACACAAAGATTGTGGAACAGTACTATCCTGTCGAGTCATGTCCGACTCATTGCGACCTTTATAGGGTTTTCATCAGGGTTTTCAATGGCTGGCTGTTTGGGGATTGCCTTGGGAATGGATTGCCACGTCCTTCTCCTGTTTTTGTGGTGCTGGGAATTGAACTCAGGACCTCAGAGACTGCAGAATGGCACTCTACCAACTGAGCTAAATCCTGGCTCAGCACTATCCTAAACATCTATTTCAATCACGGTGGAGTGCCTATCATGGCGCTCTGGTTCAATTTTAGTCTTTTAGATGAAGATAGAGCCAGAAATTCACTTGGCAAGATCCACTAAAGTAAGGGAGATTTCAGATTCAGTCAGCCCTCATTCCATTTTGCCATACTGCTTCCAAATCCCTAGAGTTTTAGTGATATTTCAGATTGTTAAAAAGAGTTTGGGATTATTTTAGAGATCTTTATGTAGTGTACATATTGTCATACTTCATTATCTGCACTGGCAAAAGCAGTAGTAATGAGAAGCCAAAGTAATCACTATTAAAACTAATAGTTTATATAGAACAAGAACATTTTTATTTTTTTAATTGTATTTGATTTAGGATAATGAACTTTTATTTTTATGATATTCCATTTGTGGAAGTAGCACAGGAATACAATGTGTGGCAAAAGTAAATTATTTTCAAAATTCCCTAAGTTATTTTTCAGGGAATACCTCTATGGCATTTTGGTATGTTTGAATGATACATTTTTGAAGCCTAAAGTTTGTGAAGTCCATGAGCCATACTAAAGTTAACTTTAATCATAAAATATTTTAATTGGAAGATACAGGAATGCTTTGTTTAAAAAAAATTTAAAATAAATTTAAAATTTGTTACTATGTGAAGATTATTGGAAGTCCTTGGAATTTTCTGACAAATATTAACTTAACTATTCTTTTTTTTTTTTTTTTTTTTGCGGTACTGGGGGTTGAACCCAGGGCCTCGCGCTTGCATGCTCTGCAAGTGTTGGACCACCGAGCTGCACTCTCAGCCCATTTTTTCACTTTTTGAGACAGGGTCTCACTAAGTTACTCAGACTACCTCTGGTCTCGAATTTGAGATCTCCCGCCTCTGCCTCCCGAGCCACTGGGATTACAGGCATGTGCCTCCGTGCCTGGCATATTAACTATTCTTAAACAACTGAATCTTTTTTTGGAGCAGAGGTTTTTTAACATCGTGGTTATATAACAAAATAGAATCTCTTGAGAAATTCTGAAACACATACTTCTAAGCATGTTTTTACCTGTAAAATGGAAAATGAAGGAAATATTTATCTCAATACTGACAGAATTTTTAAAATAATTTTAATTGTACAACTTAATGGGTTTTGTTATGACATTTCCATACATGCATATCAGTGTAGATTGCTTGTGTTCACCTCCTTCCTTACCTTCTCATGAATACTGATGGAATTTTTAGAAAAATGTTATAAAATTTACCACCTATTTCCAATAGTGTAATACTTCCTTTGCTGATTTTTCTAAGACTAGGATTTTATCTGAGGTAGTGTATATGAAAATGCATTATACTATACAGATTTCGTTAATCTTGTTTTATGTGTGTGTGTGTGCATGTGCACACACACACACACACACACACAAACACAATTGTAGGGCTTCAAGCATGCTAAGAAAATATTCTATGGTCTTAAACACTGAGCTACACCCCCAGGCCTAATTTTGTTACAAGTTTTTAAAGGTATTCCTTTCTGATTATAAATATTTTGCCTACAATAGAAAATCTGGACAAGTTAGAAAACAAAAATGGCCATCCCTGGTCTTACTGCCTAGACAGGAACATTGTTGATATTTCTGTATATATCCTTTTAGTGTTATTTTCAATATATGAAATGTGAACAAAAGATATGGTGAATGTTTAAAGAAAAAAATTTATTGCATTGAAAACATATTGCCATTTTCTCTTCAAAATACTCTCCTTGGCTTTGAACATACCCCATCATTCTTGCCACTTTCTGAAGCAGTTCTGGAAGTCCTCCTCATGAGTAATAAATTTCTTTTAAACATTCACTGTATTTTTTTTTTTAAATCACACCTTGTATGTACCCCATATGGGTATGCTTGTGCAGTGTTTATGTATGGAGATATTTATGACTGCTATTACTTACATGACTCATATAACTTTTTAATTTTATTTTTGGTGGTGGTGTGTTTTGAGAGAAGATCGCACTATGTAGCAGTAATATTTTGGGCACTTGAACTTATGACTTTAATTGCCTAGGTTATGTTCTAAGGCTGGGTTGTAAGTGTTTTAACCCTTCCCTTGCTGAACATTTAGGCTTGTAACACGACAATCAGCACCAGAATGCCATGTTTTAGGTCTGGGTGTGAATGTTTTATCATTAACACATAGGAAAGTTATAAGTTCTGATCCCCAGTTTTTCTAAAATGGGATGATGATAAATCATTGTGAGAATTAAAGTTTAAACATTGCCTATAACAGTGTTCTTTATAAATGTTCAGTATGTGGTGGCATTTATTTATTACCAGTAAAGAAACTCAGTTTTTCCTGCCTTTTCCATTATTGCCTTACACCATGTTTTTTCGGTAAGATACCTGGTTGGTGTAGTGATTGTCAGTGGATGCACAGTAGATTTGATTAAAACTGTGCAGTTTTTTAAAAAATAAGCATTTTTTTTGATAGGACATAGGCTAATCTTGTGAAACAGCACAAGAAAAGAATTGACCTGTTGATTGTATTGTGTTGTATTTACTTGTTTATTTGTTTATTTTTGTGGTACTTGGGAGTTGAACCCAGGATTTCCCACATACTTTGCAAGTGCTCCATCACTGGATTGCACCCCAAGCCCATTTTTAATTTTTTCTATCTCAAGACAGGATCTTGCTAAGTTACGCTGGCCACCTCTGGCCTTGATCCTTCCATCCTCTTGCCTCTGCCTTGCGAGTTGCTGGGATTATAGGTTTGAGCCACTGCACCTGGCTAATTGTGTTTATTTTGGATAATTAAGATTATCTACATGTGGGATAATATTCCCATACCATGTAGTGATTATGAAGAATTAGTAGTAATTTTAGGTTTTATTTATTGTTCAAATTATGCTAATATTAAACATGCTGTTTCCTTTAATTAGGTGATAATTGGAAAGAAGCACGAAAGCTCAATGTATCTACACAGCATATTTTGGTACCCATGCATGTCAATGTGGAGCTCTCTAAAGCCATGGTTTTCATGGATGTGAAGATGCCAAAGTATGTATTATCTGTTTCATGTGGTTGTGGATTTTCTCAGTAATTTTGTAGCTAAGGAAATGGCATATTTCATTGAATCTTTTTTGACACAAAATACAGTGTTTGCCACTTAAACTATTTTTAAGTGTATAGCGGCAATCAGTATATTCACATTATTGTGCAACCATCACCATCTATCTCTAGAACGTTAGTGTCTTCCAAACTAAAACTCCATGCCCATTAAATGATAGCACCTCATCCAAACCTTCTCCTAATCCCTGGCTACCACCATTCTGTGTTTTATCTTTATTAATTTGACTATTTTAGGCACCTCCTATAAGTGGCCTCATACGATATTTGTCTTTTTTTGTCTGCATTACTTTACTTGGTATAATGTCTTCAGGGTTCGTCCATGAAGTATATGGTCAGTACTGTTGTCCTAATCTGTTTTTTTTTTTTAATTGTTCTCCTGTCTGGTTGTTCTGTTCATTATTAAAAGTAAGAATAATGAAGTCTCCTACTATTTTTAGAGAGTTTGAGAATAGATTTTCTTTCCTTTAATTCTCTCACTGTTTAATTCATGTGTGTTTGAGTTCTGATATTTGGGGCATATATGTTTATAATTCTTGAATCTGTTTTTTGAAACGACCCTCTTATCGTTTCCTTTAATAGTATCTTTTTTTCCCCTTTGTAATAGTTTTTGACTTCTAATCTATTTTGACTTATAACTGTCCCTGTTCTCTTTTGGTGATTATTTGAGTGAAACATCTTTTTACATTCTTTCCCTATTGATTTGTATATTTTCTTTGATCTAAAGTGAGTTGCTTGTGTATAATGTATGATTAAGTCCTGTTATCCATTCTGCCAACTGATGTCTTTCAGTTGGGAAGTTTAAAACATTTACATTTAATGTAAGTACTAGTAAGAACGGACTTTATTAGTTTATTTGTTTTCCATAATGTTTTTTAGCTTGTTTTGTTCTTGATTACTTCTATGCCTGCCTGCCTTTGTGTTTAACTGATATTAGTGGGGTCATGTTTTGATTACTTTCTCATTTATATTTTTGTATATTTTATGGATATTTTCTTTGATTACCATGGATACATATAATATCCTAAAGCTATTACAATCTGTTTAAAATTGAAACCACCTTAGTGTTAACTACATGCAAAAAGTCTGCTTGTTTCCTGCTCTACCCTTTTCAGTTTGTTATTGATGTCCCTATTTAAATTTTTGTATGTTCTGTATCCATTATCATAGACTTATTTTTAAATATTTGGGTTTTAAATCCTGTAGAAATACAATGTGGAGTTAGAAATCAAAATTATAATACTTGTTTTATATTTGTCCGTGCCTTTATCTGTACTGTGATCTTTGTATTTCATTGTTAGCTGAAGCTATGAGCCCAGGACTAAGATGTCTTCTGAACTAGAATGGACCATTTATCTGATTTATTCCTGAGTAGTTTTGTACCACACATAGGTAGCCATTTCACCTTTTCTTTCTACTAACAACTTTTGTCTCCCTTGCAAACATTCAAACCTTAGCCAAAGAACTATTTTAAAAATTTACCAAAAACTCATTTAACAATCTGCCAAATAGAGGCGAATTGCTTCTAGCAAGGCAGCAAAAGAATGCGCCACATGGTAGTGTGTAAGTGTAAGAATAGAGGTAAAAATTAGGGATTGTTGTTGTTAGGTGCTGTCGAGTCGGTAGCTGACTCATAGCGACCCTCATAGGGTTTTCAATGGCTGACTGTTTCGGGATTGCCTTGGGAGTGGATTGCCAGGCCCTTCTCCCATTTTTGTGGTGCTGGGAATTGAACTCAGGACCTCCGAGACTGCAGCGCAGCGATCTACCCACTAAGCTAAATCCCAGCCTGACCTTTTCCCGTATGATGTGTGGTATGCAGCTTCTTTTTACTTGAAGAGACTTAAGAGAGACTCACCTCTTCCCCCTTTTCTTTGCTGATTATTTTATTCCCCTTTTGGAAACTGAGATAGCATCTCCTCCAGGGAACCTTCCCTGACTGTTCTTCCCACACTCTTTTTTGTTGACTTGTAATTTATAAAGACTTTACCTAATAGAAGACTTTACCTAATACCTTACCTTTATAAAGACTTTACCTAACTTATAAAGACTTTACCTCTTTTTTGTTGACTTGTAACTTATAAAGACTTTACCTAATAGAAGTTATGCAATATTCTAAATCTTGTTCTCCTAGCCTTCCTTTTCTTAGAAAATCAAAATGTGGCCGGGTGCGGTGGTGCTTGCATGTAATCCCAGCAGCTCCGGAGGCAGAGGCAGAGGATTGCAAGTTCAAGGCCAGAGTCAGTCTGTGTAATTTAGCGAGACCCTGTCTCAAAAAGTAAAAAAATGGGCTGGGTGGGGGGCGTGCAGTTCAGTGGTACAGCACTTGCAAAGCATGCATGTGCAAGGTCCTGGGTTTAACCCCCAGTACCACTAAAAAAAAAAAAAAAAAAAAAAAAAAAAAAAAAAAAAAAAAAAAAAAAAAAATCGAAATGTACTGAGTCCAGAGGCAGAGAAATTGAGAAATTCCTGGAATTTAGTTTAAGCAAGATATGGAAAGAAAACCATTCTATGCATTCTCTTGGTGTTTTGGGGACTTTGGGGGGCAGGAGAAGACAGTGGGATGGAGGTTGGCAATTCAGCTTTAAGTTTGGTTTGACTTTAGAGATAAGGCTTAATTCTTTCATTCCTTCTCAAATGTCCCTCTATTTACTGTGGTTTTTGTTTTTTTGTTTTTGTTTTTGTTTTTTTTTTTGGACATGGGGACTCTCACATACTTTGCAAATGTTCTACCACTGAGGTATACCCTCAGCTCATTTTTTATATTTTATTTTTGAGTTGGGGTATGACTAAGTTATGCAGGCTGCCTCTTGTCTCCAACTCGCTATCCTCCTACCTGCACTTCCCAAGTCACTGGAATTACAGGCGTATGCCACTGCAACTGGGCCTATTTATTTTTATCTGATATTTCTTGTGAAGTTTTCCAATCTGTGATAAAACTCAAATATGTATTTGACTTCGTGTTGTAAACATAAGCATATAAATGGATATTTTTGATCAGGATAGTTTACTTTCTTTTTTTCTTTGTAAATGTGCTATAATGTAGGACATTCAGGGTATCAGAAAAAAGGAGAGGATAATCTTCTGATTGAAGAAAAGGGCAACTTATCATTCTTTGGACTTACTCTGTCCATATAAGATTAGGGAGAATACGTGAACTTGATGAACGGAATAGGTATAGCATAATAGGAATTAAAATAGCTGATCAAAATATCCATCGATAATGGCTACAGATTAGGACCAGAAAAGTATAATTAAAATTATCACAGGTTAGAAAGAATGATTTAAGAAGATGAAATCTGAGAAGTTTTTTGATATCTATTTTGTAGTGTCATGAGCAATATGAAATGAATGTGATAATATATAAAATCCTAAAATTCTACTAGTGTCACCTTCCTTTGAAGTTTGACCTAAATAAGTTTGTTATTGTTAGGTACCGTCAAGCCAGGTCTAGCATCTTTAGATTATACAATTTGCATATCTTAAGAGAGTGACAAGTTCAGATGCATTAATTGAACTGAACTTTAATGTGTAACTAAGTTAAACGGGTACATGGGATTAGTTACACATATTTAGACTATTAGAAGTAAAAGAAAGCTTCTAATTTTCTGATGGAATTTAAGTGCATTTTTAGAAAGAAAACTTTAGCAATCAATATATCTCATTTTAAAAAGTAAATTTTAGGGAAAATGCAGGGATAAAATGATGAGTGAACATTTTCTCTTTGAGGGCCATCTCTTTTTAATTCTATATTTTGCATCTGTAAGCAGAGCAATCTGTAAGCCAAAGCAATTAAAACAGTAATAAGATACTCAGGTTTGATCTTGAATCATGGTGAACATACAATCTCTTTAACATGTTATTTGGACTTGCTAAGCCTTAGTTTTCTATAGGAACCATGTGCATATGGACAGTATTAAGAAATTTGTCAAGTGCCATCATCAAGTCAGATCCGACTCACAGTGACCCTAAGTACAAGCAGAATGAAACACTACCCAACACTGTGCTATGCACATGATCTTTTTATGTTTGAGGCCATTTTTGCAGCCACTATGTTTCTCCTCATTTTGAGTTGTACTATATCAGCAAAAGGAGCTCCCAGGGCCTTTACTTCATTTCCATCATAACAATCGACTCTACTTTGAGGAAGCAAGTCTTCCTTCCGGCCTTGGGGACTCGTTTTCTGACACTGTCTTTGACAGTGCTCTTCTGCTATAGGGTTTTCAATGGCTAATTGTTTGGGAGTGGGCTGCAGGTCCTGCTCCCTAGTCTGTGTTAGTCTGGAAGCTCTGCTGAAACAAGTCCGCCATGGGTGGCCCTGCTAGTATCTGAAATACCCATGATATAGCTTTCAGCATCACAGCAACATGCAAGCCCACATAGCGTGACAAGCTGACAGACACATGGGGGACTTATTAGCAATAGGGAATAGAAATAGGTTGTGTACCTCATAGGTTGTAAGGATTACTTATGGTAAGGCATATAAGGTACTTTTTCCAATGTCTGTTGTGTAATAAACACTTGGTAAATAGTAATTATCCTCTCTGGACACAGTAGAGAGAGAATAAATGAAATGACACTAGGAAATGAGTGTCTTAGAAATATTGGTACAGGCCCGTCTGGTGAGACTAGTTAATAAGATAAGATGGAAATTGGAATAATGATTTTTAGTTCTTAAAATCACTTTTGATGTATTTGTTTAATTTGAGAGGTGTAGTAATCTTGTCCTTTTGTACTGGGAATCAAACCCAGGGCTTTGTGTATATTAACTAAGTACTCTACTACTGAACTACACCCCAAGCCCCGATCTTCTTCATATATATATTTTTTTTTATTACTTTTTGAGACAGGGTCTCGCTAAGTTACGCAGACCACCTTTGGTCTGAAACTGCGATCCTCCTGCCTCTGCCTCCTGAGCCGCTGAGATTACAGGTGTGCGCCACCACGCCTGGCTCCCAATCTTCTTTTTAATTAGTTCACTTAAATCAAAATGAGATTTCCTCTATAATGATTCCTGTCTTTTAAAAACAGATTCAAGATGTTTGGAAAGTTACCTCTTGTTTCTTTACGAGTCTCCGATAAAAAACTGCAAGGGATTATAGAACTGATTGAAAGCATTCCAAAGCCTGAACCAGTGACTGATGTGCCTGCCCCTGTCAAATCATATCAGGTAATGTTATTTTCAGAATTAATAAATGGTTGAATCAAAAAACAACATTCACAAATAGTATTTGAAAGAATCACAGGAATTTCAGATAAAATAACTTGCACTTCATTTTGAACACACATTCTGAACGAGAAATCTATGAAATGTTAAAAAGTGCAAATAGTTAAGAAAGGTATAAAATAAAATCCTTCCTTACACTAGCACATGGAAGCATGCACATGCATGTACCTGTATGTATGTTTTTATTTAAATTAAATAAATAAATAAATGTGATCATTATATTTACTGTTCTGAATCTGTAGGCTTTTCACAATTGCTGTAATAGGTATCTTAGAGTTATTTTCATATTAGCACATGCAGATGTATTTGATTCTTTTTCGTGGTCATACAGTTTTGAATTGTGTGGGCATACCATCTTTTGCCTAATGTCTCTCCTTTTGATGGACATTCATATTGTTATAGGAGTATTTATAATTATGAGAAATCTGTCATGATCTTCTTTTTATATATATATTTGGTTATATTTTTATCCATAGTATAAATTCCTGGAAGTGGAATTATTGAGTAAGTGTGTGAATTTTAAACTTTGAAAAATTTTGCCAAATTTCCTTTTGTTGTTGTTGTTAGGTGCCGTCGAGTCAGTATCCGACTCATAGCGACCCTCTCTACAACAGGGATACACTATTGTCAGTGCTTCTCTGCTGTGCATAGGGTTTTCAATGGCAGATTGATTTTTGGGAGGGGGTTTCCAGGTGGCTATTAATTTTTTAGTTCATTAACAGTGAATATATGTCTTTTTCTCTGCTGTCATTAGTCTTGTGTATTATTGTTGTTAGGTGCTGTTGAGTCCAGTCCGACTCATAGCAACCCTTGTAGGGGTTTTCATTGCCTGATTGTTTTTAGGATTGCATTGGGAGTGGACTGCCAGGTCCTTCCGTTTTTTGTTTTTTTTTTTTTTACCGTGCTAGAGGTTGAACTTGGGTCCTCAGGGAGTGCAGCGCAGGCACTTTACCAACTGAGTTAAACTCCAGCCCCAGTCTTGAGTATTTGCAATTGTTAACATTTTATCTCTATAAAGTGTCTTCTGCTTTTGATTTGCATTTCTTTATGAATAAAACCATATTTCTTTAATGACTTTAAATCTGTCCTTTTTGGAAACTGTTACCCATGTCTTCTGAGTTTTTTTTTTTTCCCTTTTCTTTTGGATTATGGTTTTCCAATTAAGGAAATTTTATTTGGTCATTTAAAATTATTTCCTTTTCTCTCCATTTTGTTTGATTTTTATTGTATCTATTCATTTATTTTTGCCATGCATAAAGCTTTAATTTTTTACGTAGTCAGAGTTACTAATTTTTTTTCTTGATTCCTGGACTATGTATTATGTGATTGTTCTCTTTCCAAGATAATTTCATACAGTATCCAATCACATTTTTCTTTGATATTTTGGGGGTTTTTAAACTACTAAATTTTCTTCTTTGGAAGTAATTTTGCACTTGAAAAATTGCCAAAATAGTATAAAGAACTTCTCCCCCAAATCTATTTAAGAATAAGTTGCTGACATACTGTCCTCATTACTCTTGAACATTTTAGTGTTCTACAATATTTTTTCCTAGTCTGTTCAGCTTTTTGTTTTTTTAGTTTTATTAAATGGCATAAGTTTTAGATTTTGATGAAATAGAATTTATCACTATTTTATGCACAAAGCTTAATGCACAATATCTCTGAAATCTTTGTATAAGGTCAAAAAGATTTTCTCCTGTTTTTCTTCTAAAAATTTAATACCATTAAGATTTTCTATTTAAATATAAGCCCATTTTGTGTTAATTTTTTGTATTTGGCATCTTTACTGGGTCTTCATTCTGTTTTTACACTTCTGTTCCTAGACTTTTCCAGTTTAATTTGTTAAAAAAGACCATTCTTTTACTATTGAGTTGACTTTTCTGACTCTGTTCTTTTTCAGTGGTTTATGTGTCTGCCCTTTCCTTCTGTGTCTGCACTTTGGTCAATACCGTACTGTTTTAAATGTATAGCAGCTTTGTGGTAACTTTTAAAATCAGTACTACTACTCTAACTTTTTTGTTTCTCCAAAATATTTTCAACTAGTTTCTTTGCCTTTACATATGAGGTGTGATCAGAAGATATGCTGAATGTTTAAATTAAAAATATATATATTACAGTAAAAGATACTTTGCCATTAATATTTTACCCTCAAAATACTCCCCCTGGCTTTGAACACACTTATCCCATCATTCTTGCCACTTTTGGAGGCAGTTCTGGAAGTCCTCTTTTGTGAGTGTCTTTAGGTTCACGATCATGGCTGCTTCAATGTCCTGAATCCATTCACAGTGTTTACCTTTCATGGTCATTTTGACTTTGGGGAAGAATCAGAAGTCACACAGTGCCAGATTCAGTGAATAAAGTGGATGAGGACACACCATAATGTTTTTATTTGACAGAAATTGCCTTTTCAGAATTGATATGTGGCACAGAGCATTGTCATGATGGAGGATGAAACTAAAGATACTCATGAAAGAATTCTTCCAGAACTGTTTCAGAAAGTGGCAAGAACAATAGGGTAAGTGTGTTCGAAGTCAGGGGAGTATTTTGAGGGGGATTAATGGCAATGTGTTTTTTACTGTAATATATATTTTTAAATTGAAACATTCAGGTTTTTTTAATCACACCCTGTATAACTTTTAGAAACAACTTTGTCAGTTTCTATAAAAATTCCTACTGAGATTTTGGTTAAGATTGTATTGTATAATCAATTTGGGAAGAATAGAAATTTAACAGTATCAAATCTTTCAATTAACATGACATCTATCCATTATTTAGGCCTTTTAAAGTTTTTAAAGTTGGTGGTTTATAGTTTTAACCATACATTTACTACATATATTGTATTAGATTTATACGTATTTTGGTGCCTTATTTGTGTCCTCTCCAAATTCATGTGTGGAACCCTAACCCCAGAATGTTAATTGTGACTATGTTTACAGATAGGGTCTTTAAAGCAGTGATTAAGTTAAAATAAAGCTGTTAGGATGGGCCCTAATCTAGCCTGACTGGTGTCTTTGTAAGAGGAAATTTGAGCATACAAAGAGACACCAGGGATATGTATGCTCAGAAGAAAGACCATGTAAGAAGAGAGGAAGAAGGGGGTTATTTGCACACCAAAGTAGGAGCTTCAGCTAAAACTGATTTTACAAAACCTTGATCTTGGACTTCTAGCTTCCAAAATTGTGAGAAAAGAAATTTCTGTTGTTTAAACCACTGATTCTGTGACATTTTGTCATGACAGTCCTATCAGCCTCTCATAGATTTTGGTACTAAAGAGGTAGGTTGTTGCTACAACAAACACCTAAAAATGTGGAAGTGGCTTTAGAACTGGGTAACAGAGACTGGAAGAGTTTTTTGAGGCACATGTTAGAAAAAGCCTAGCTTCTAGTGTTGAAGAAACTATTGGTAGACATACAGGTATTAAAGCCACTTTTGGCAAGGCCTCCAACAGAATATATTATTTGATACTGTTGGAAAGGTAGTCCTTGTTAGAAAATGGCAGAGAACTTGACTGAATGGTTTTCTAGTATTTCGTATAATGTATAACTTGCAGGTGATGAACTTGAAGATTTAGTTGATGAGATTGGAAGATGAACTTTTGAAGACACAATCTGGTTTTTCTTTCCTGCTTACAGTAAAACTTGAGAGGGATATTATGAAGAAAAAATTATGAGAGAAAAAGGAACCAGAACTCATATATTTGGAAAATGCTTAACCTATCCAAGAGGCAAAATATGAGAAAGTGTGTTCTGGAAGAAACACTAACAGTGTTTCTAGACATTTATTCAATTAAACAAACAACCAAGTCCAAGCGTGGTGGTGCCCACCTGTAATCCCAGTAACTCAGGAGGCTGGGGCAGGAGGATCAAGAGTTCAAGGCAAGAGGCAGCCTGAATAATGTAGTGAGACCTTGTCTCAAAAAAAAAAAAAAAAAATTTAAAAATAGGCTTGGGGTATAGCTTCGCAGTAAAGTACTTGCAAAGTATGTGTGAGGCCCTGGTTTCAATTCCCAAGTACTGCCAAGTATGTGTGTGTGTGTATATATATATATATATATATATATATATATATATATATACACATGTTCATAGATCCAGTCAGTCATCTCAGCAGAAGCCAGAAATAGAAATGAGGCTGTGTGCTATGGCGTAAGCCTGTAATCCCATCTACTAGGGAGGTGGAGGTCGGGGGATTGCAAGTTTGAGGCCAGAGGTACCCTGTGTAACTTAGACCCTGTTTCCATATAAAATTTTTTTTAAAAAGGCTGGGGGGAACAGCTCAGTGGTTGAGTATTTGCAAAGTGCAGGCGAGGCCCTGGGTTCAGTCCCCTAGAATCGCCAAAAAAAAAAAAAAAGATACAGAAATGATGTTTACCAGCTGAAACATGTTATCTTGGATTAATGAGAAGAGAATTGGGGCAAAATTAAAGAAAGCTATTGGATTTAAGGGGGATAGAATTTAGCTCAGTGGATAGAATTTAGCTCAGTTGATAGAGTGCCATTCTGCAGTTTATGAGCTCCTCAGTTCAATTCCCAGCACCACAAAAATGGGAGAAAGACATGGCAGTCCACTCCTGAGTCAATCCAAAACAATCAACCATTGAAAATCCTATGAGGATCGCTCTGAGTCAGACACAACTTGATGGTACCTAACAACAACAACACTGGACTTAGGAGATTCTACAGGACAGGATAGTAGAGTTAACCAGCTTCAAATATGAGTTATCCTTAAGGAAAAGAGAAGAATGATTCCCCTAAAGGTTATTCTGTGATCATTATGGCTGTCACTATCACCATTGGTCTGAATGGCCCAATTTGGAGGGGTAAGGCTGTCCTCTTGAGTATCAGTGGACCAGGAGGCTGCTGATCAGGACCTATGGGCAGGGTTTCATTTTTTCTTTCTTTATTAACTATGTTATTGTAGGTTTTTCTTAGATGTTCTTTATCAACTTGAGAAATTACGTATCTATTCCTGTCATGTCTGTCCTGCAGCACAGCTTCGACAAAGAAGAAAAAAGATTACTCTACACTAAGAGTTAGTGTTAGAGTGACCAAGGTGGCTCAGTGTCTTTCAGGGACACTGCAACCCAGAGTGAGGGTCTCAAGCTATTTTTATTAGGCTCTTATAACATTAAGCATTCTTATGAATTGAGGAAGTCTAGGGTTAATGTAAACTTTAAAAATCATCCAAGGTCTTGTGGGACAGGGAAGGGTTATTTATTATATATGTCAACATGCTCTGCCTGCTGCATGTAGGCAGAGTCTGCATCGAAGGTCAGACAGATAACAGGAAGGGGGTTTCATGCTTGGAGAGCTCCAAGGGCTGGGCCTTTGCTGGGCAAATGGCTAGGGACTTCCCTGGCCAATTTCCTTCAGAGTTTCTCCAGCCCTTTGGCCATGCCTTCTGTTACCTATTTCTAGTTGGCTGAGCACTTATTTGGGTATATGTTGTGATACCTTTTCTCCATTTATTGAGATGCTTCTTTAGTCTATTAATGTGAGGAATTACATTGATTGGCTTATTAAACTACTTTTGTACTCCCAATGTAGGTATAATTTTTCAAGATGTATTATCCTTTCTATATATCATGGAGTTTATTTGATAATACATGTTGAGTTTCCCTTATCTGAGATGCTTGGGACCAGAAGTGTTTCAGATATTGAGGTATTTTGATTTTAGAATATTTGCATAGATTTTTCCAGTTCAGCATCTCTATCTGAAAGCCTAAATTCTGAAATGTTCCAAAATTTGAAATTTTTTGAGCATCATGTCACTTTTCAGAAAGTTTTGGATTTCAAATCATTTCAACTTTCAAATTTTCAGATTAGAGATGCTCAAGTGTACAAGTTTCCCTTATCCAACATGCTAAGGATCAGAAATGTTTTAGATTTCATTTTTTAAATCTTATTTTGGAATATCTGCATGTACATAATGAGATATCTTGGCAATAAGACTCAAATGGAAACAAGAAATTCATTTTTTTACATATATACCTTATACACACACCCTGAATGTAATTTTATACAATATTTTTAGTATTTTTATTTTTTGACTATAACATATAACACAAGGTCAGGTATGGAATTTTCCACACGTGGTTTCATGTCAGCAGTCAAAAAGTTTTGGATTTTGAAGCATTTCAGACTTTCAGCTTAGGGATGCTCAACATGTATGATGTAGAGAATTTTTATATGTTGATAAGGGATATCAGTTTATACTTTTTACTTGTAGCCTCTTTGCTTATATCACAGTAATGCTGGTATCATAAAATGAGTAAGAAAGTATTTCCTTCTCCTTTTCTGGAAAAATTTGGGTAGAGTTGATATTTTATATATACATATATTATCAGTGATTCATGGAATTTGCCAGTGAAGCCATCTTTGCCTAGAATTTTCCTTCTTGCAAAATTTTTTTTAACTGAATTCAATTTATTCAGGACTACTCATGGCATAAGTTTTCTTTTTGCATGAGGTTTAGGAAGATTTTTTTCCATCAAGATATTTATCTATTTATCCAAATTATTGAATATGTGGACATAATATTGTTCCTAATGTTTTCTTAATATCTTTTTAATGACTTTGAAGTCTGTAGTATTTTCTCATTTTTTGTCTACTGTCTTGGTTATTTGTGACTTCTCTTTTTTCCCCCTCTTAATTCAATTAGAGATTGATCAATTGTATTTAATCTTTAAAGATCCATCTTTGATTCTTTTGACTTTTGTTGCTTTCAATTTCAATGACTTCTCATCTCTTACGGTAAAAAAATGTGAAAACCATCTTGGATTATGAATCTTAAAAAAGCAAGTGACTGCCTGTATTTTGTCTTCAAGCTATAGATTCCTGACATTTGGACTATAATGCAGTCAGTGTATCTTCGAGAACATTCCATGTGCACTTGAAAAGAATATATATTTTACTTTTGTTCTGTTTGAAGATTTTTGTGAATGTCAGTTCAATCCTAAATTGATATTTGTTGTTCAGGTCATTGTATCTTTACTGATTTATTGTTTATGAATTTTTAAGTTACTGAGAAGAGTATCAAAGTCTGCAGTTATAATTGTGGATTTGTCTATTTTCATTTCTAGCAGTTTTTACTCAGTGTAATTTGAAGCATTTTTTGGGGGGTGTATACGTATTTAGAATTGGTATGCTGAGTGGGTGTACTCTTTTATCAATAGGTAATGTCTCTTACTTTACCTAGACACATTCTTTTGATATTAGTCACTGTAGTTTTCTTTCCTTTTTTTAGCAGAATTTACTTTATTGTTATTTTATTCAGCTGAAAAGAGATTAACATAACATTGTATTTACCATTTTCATTTTTGGGGGGGACTTTGTCAGGGGTTGAACCCAGGGCTTCCCTCTTGCTAGACAGGTGCTTTACCTCTCAGCTGGACTGACATGACCATCCTTTTTCTATTTTTAATTTTGAGACAGTGTCACTATGTTGTGCAGGTTGCTTCTGACTTTGAACTTGGGATCCTCTTGCCTCAACTTCCTGAATCACTGAGATTACAGATGTGCAGTACAATACCCGGCAAAACTTACCATTTTCAAGTGCATAATTCAATTATGTTAAACTGTTTTCACATATTGTGCAACCTAGTTCCAAAACACTCTCATCATCCTAAAAGAAAGTTCTGTGTCTACTAAGCAGTCATTCCCTTGTTAACGCTCTCCCCACCTCACATGTATGAGTGGAATCATCAATATGTACATTTTTATGCCTGACTTCTTTCACTTAGCATAATCATTTTGAAGTTTATCCGTCTTTTAGTGTGTATCAGTACTGCTTTCCTTCATATGGAGTAATGTTATGTTTTATGTATACCCTGCATTTTGTTTACTCATTTATCCATTGATGGATATTTGGGTTCTTTCTGCCTTTTGGCTATTGTGAACAGTGCTGCTGTGACCATTTGTGTCCTAGTATTTGTTTTAGTCCCCTTACACATGATAATTTTAGTTGATTCATCTTGATTTTTCTCTTGATTGCTTGTTCTGCTGACTCTAATTTACTATGGGCATTTCTTAATGAATTTTTCTCTCAGATTTTATACTTTTCATGGCTAGAATTTTTATGCAAGTTTCTGTTTATTGATATTTTCTATTTGTTATGACTTCCTTCTGATTTCCTTGTGTTCTTTGTTTTGTTCATGGTTCATTTTAGCTCTTTGTGCATATTTAATACAGTGTATTTAAGATCTTTTTGCAGTAGGTACAATGCCTATGCTTCTGTGTGAACTGTTTCTGCTAGTTTCTTCTGTGAATGGCTCATTCTTTCTTGTTTCTTTGCTTGCATTATCCTGATACTGTATCCAGACAAAAGGACTATAAGAAAACTACAAATCAATGTGTTTGTTAGCGTAAATGCAAAAATCATTAACATATTGCAACCAAATATTTAAAAAATATACTGTGAGCAAATAGTTTTACCCTAGGAATGAAGGGAAGTCATCATTAATCAGTGTTTTTATCTACAATAATAAAGGAGAAAAAGTATATGATCTTTTCAGTAGAAGTCATCATCCTAAAGTAGAAGTAGAAAAAGCATTGACAAAATCCAGCAGTTTATTCATGATAAAATCTCTTAAATTGAGAACAGAAGGGGACTTCTCAGACTACTAAAAAGGGGGTCCTTAACCCCTGGGCCAACTGTTAGGAAATGGACTACACAGCAGGAAGTAAGCAGTGGACAAGTGAGCAAAACTTCATCTGTATTTATAGTGGCTTCAGTCATAGGTGTTACTCCCTGAGCTCCACCTCATATTAGATCAGCGGCAGCATTATGAAGCATTAGATTCTCATAGGAACATGAACTCTACTGTAAGCTGTGCATGTGAAGTACCTTGATTGTGCACTCCTTATGAGAATCTAATGCCTAATGATCTGAGTTGAGGCTGTGATACTTGTGCTGGAGAGTACCTGCAAAGACAGATTAACAATAGGAGGGAGGTTTGACTGATCAGAGACCATAATAAATTAATCGCTTGTAGACCTTTACCAAAACTCTATCAGTGAGTGGCAAGTGACAATTAAGGCTGCATTTGGTGGCAGGCTTTATAGTGGCAAGTGAGTTTATGTATTTTAATTGTATAGCTGCACCTAGAGGCAGGCTTTAATTCAGAGTCCGACACTTATTTTAGTTTGCTTGTGGCCTGATCGTTATTTTATTTACGATCTTTATCTGCAGTTCTTTCCCACACTGTGCACTTATGGGATTTGGTAAGCCCATAAACTAACCCTAGCCAGAATGAGTAAAAAATAAATGTCCCTGGAGAGCATCTTTGAGAGGGGGAAAGACTGAATGAAGAGATCAGAGAAGACTAAGACAAAAAGGAAGCTGCATTTAAAAGAAAATACTGAGTCCTACTTAAATACATGTTCTTGGCAATAGATGATTCCCATTCCCCAAGCTCGCTTTGTATAATATGTGGCAGCTGGCTAGCCAGAATGGCCATGAAACCTTCAGAATTGCTTCACCACATGAAAATCAAGTTCCCTGCATTAAAAGACACACCTTTGGAGTTTTTCAAAAAGAAAACAAAAACATGAACAGGAAGAACAGAAACAAGTATTGAAGGCTACCACTCCACCATATATGTCTGCATTGAGAGTATCATTCTCAGTGGCTAACTACATTGCTAAAACTAAGAAGCTCTTGGTTGATCCTGCCTGCTGCTAAGAACATTTATACTTTCAGGAGATTCTAAAGTTCAGAAGGTGGCATGTGTTCCTTTTTTGGCTAGTACCATAACTAGACAAATTGGTGAAACAGCAGAGGACACTGAGGCACAATTGTTAGGATTAGAATCACCATAGTATACAGTCTAGGCTGACTAGTCTACAGATGTTGACAACAAGGCAACAATGCTTGTTTTTGTGTGCTCTTTTTAAGGAGGATGTGCTTGAGGGTATGTGCACTTTTGTTACCAACTGACATCATAGCTACAGAAATAGTCAAGTTTTGAATGATTACATATGAGAAAAATGGATCAATTTGCATTGGAACATTCATGGACAGAGTGGCTGCCTTGATTGGACAGTTTTCTGCTTTTACTATGCTGGGTTGAAGAGGTTGCTTCTGAATGACAGTCTGTGCACTGTATCATCCATAATGTTTTCATGTTGTTAGGTGCTGTCGAGTTGGGTCTCACTGATAGCGACCCTATATACAGCAGAACAAAACACTCCTCAATTCTGTGCCAGGCATATGATCTTATTTATGTCTAAGTCCATTGTTGCAGACATTGTGTCAGTCCATCTAGTGGAGGGTTATCCTTTTTTTGTTGTTGACCTGCCATTCTCCTAAACATGATGTCCTTCTCCATGGATTGGTCTCTCTGACAACATGTCCAAAATACACAAGACACAGTCTGGCCATCCTGGCTTCCAAGGAGCGTTCTGGTTGCACTACTTCTAGGACAGACCTGTTGGTTCTTTTGGTGGTCTATGGTATGGTCAATAATCATCTCCAGCACCATAATTCAAAAGTGCTGTCTAGCCAAAAAGTATCATCTGATCTTAATGTTTTCCAGGATGTGATTAAAATTATCAACCACATTAAAGTATGTTGCCTTAACTCATGTATGTTTGTGCTGCTCTTGAAGAGATGGTCACAGAGCATACACGTTTTTCTGTTATTTACAGAAGGAGATGGCTTTCTAAAAGTAGATCATTGCTGGCCAAAGATTTGTTTTGTTTTGTTTTTCTTCATTTGCAATACTTAGCGGTTGACCCCAGGACCTCACATAACTTGCATGTGCTCTACCATTGAGCTGCGTCTGCAGCCCTTTTTTTGTTCTTTGAGTCAGGGTCCTACTAAGTTATTCAGGCTGCCTCTGGCCTCAAACTCATGATCCTCCTGCTTCCACCTCCAAAGTCACTGGGATTACATTTGTGTGCTGCCATGCCTGGCAAATTTACTGCACTTTATACTTACAATTTGTGTACTCCTGTTTAGTAAGTTATACTTTGTATTAGCTGGTGCGTCACTGTGGCAGAGAAACTGACCAAAGCAAATTTATGGGAAAAAATATTGTGGTCTCAAGGTTAGAGAATTCCAGTCCATAATGGCAGCAGGCATGGCTATGGGGCAGGAATGGTGGGCCTTGTGACAGAGAACCTCATATCTTGGCAATCAGGAGCTAAGAGTAGAGAGTGACTGGAACTGGAGGACTGGGGTAAACCCATCCAAAGATCTGCCCACAATGACCTACTTCTGCAAAGCTAGAATCCACCTCTGAAAGTTCCATAATCTTCCAAAACAGCTGGGGAACCAATGTTCAAACATGTGACCTTCAGAGGATATTTTAAATTCAAACTGTGACAATCTGCCCTCAGCCCCTAAAGGTCCATGGCAATCTCATAATGCAAAATACATTCAGTCAAACCATAAGGGTCCCCAGTGTCCTTACAGTCTCAGCCATGTTCAAAAGTCCAAGTCCCATTTCTCCACTGAGACTTAAGGCAAACGTAGCTTGTGAGCCCTTGCAAAACAAAAAGCAGGTTATATACTTCCAACATATAATTCATAGAGTAAGCATTCCCATTTCAAAATGGAGGAATGGGGACCCAGAAGGATTATTCTGTAGAAAGATTGATAACTCACTGGACAAACAGATCCTGTGGTTCCATGGCTGGCATTTGGCACATGCAACATTATCTTACATTTGGCATCATCTGGGCTCAAAGAGGCTTCAGCTGCTCTGCTCCCATAGCTCTGACACTTGAAGCACTTAATGGCCGTCATAGACTGGCTTCAGTTCTTACTGGCAACTTCTCTCAGCAGATGTTTCACAGTGGTGGCGTCTTCCACATCCTGAGTCTCCATTGTGGCACAGGCCCTCAAAACTTCACATATCAGGCCTTTAAAGACCCTCTGCAGGGCACCCAACCCTGGTATACAGTGGCATCACAGGCTATCTTCTGAAAGCTTGGTGGCAGCTTTATAACCCCTTAACTCTCTCATTGTTGAGGCCTGCAAAACCAGCACCACGTGCACATCACCAAGGGTTGCTGCTAGCTTGAGAGGTGGCTGGGCCTTTTTGGACCATGGCTACTGTGGTGAGCTCTGCAAAGCCCAAACCAGCAACCCATTTCCCTGGATGGCCCCTTTGTGGCAGGGCATCCTGGAGGCATTTGTTTTTCAGCCACTCTCCTTTCAAATGGATTTTTAGTTTCACACCTTGGGGCCTTTGATGGGAGGTGCCTGAGCAACTCCTGTTTTGCCCCTATAGGTTTTTTATTGTTGCAGTGAAATGTTCCAGGCTTCGCTTTATTGCAGCATATTTCTTTTAACAATTATGGCTTCATTGCCCAAACTAGCCCAGTCTGTAGTAACCTTAGACAAGCCACTGTTTTTTTCTTATTTAAACTGCACATACTTAGATCTTCCTGCTGTGGCTTTTGCTACATTTCTGCATCATAAATCTTGCTGAAGGCTACAAGTGGCATCAATGCCATGGACTCAGCATCTTGCCACCCTTGTATATTTTCTTCATCAAGTTAATTAGTTCATTACTTTTTTTTTTTTTTTTTTTTGCGGTACTGGGGGTTGAACCCAGGGCCTCGCGCCTGCATGCTCTGCAAGTGCTGGACCACTGAGCTGCACTTCAGCCCATTTTTTTTTTACTTTTTGAGAGAGGGTCTCGCTAAGTTACGCAGACTGCCTCTGGTCTCGAACTTGCAATCCTCCCGCCTCTGCCTCCCGAGCTGCTGGGATTACAGGCGTGCACCACCACGCCCGGCCCTCAGTTCATTACTTTTGAATCTTTGTTGTTATCAGGTACCATCGATTCAGATCTGACTCATAGTGACCCTATATACAACAGATGAAACACTCCCCAACAATGTATAATGCCTGGCACTGTTGTCAGTGCTTCTCTGCTATTCGTAGGGTTTTCAATAATTTGTTTTGGGAGTGGGTTGCCAGGTCCTTCTCCCTAGCCTGCAGCACCTGGTATTCCCAGGTGGTCTCCCATCCAAAGAGTAACCAGGCCGACAGTGCTTAGCTTCTGAGATCAGCCAGGATTAGATGCCCGGGTGCTATGACTGCAGACACTTTTGAATCTGGGCTCATTCAAATCTTCTGGGCATGATCTAACCACAGACAGTCTCTTCCTAGAAAATACTATGAGTTGCCAGGTGAGGTGGTGCACGGCTGTAATCCCAGCAACTCAGGTGGCAGAGGCAGGAGGATCACAAGTTTGAGACCAGAGGCAGTCTGTGTAATTTGGCGAGACCCTGTCTCAAAAAAAGTTAAAATAAAAGTGGGGGGGGGACTGTGGTTGCAGCTCAGTGGTCCAGCACTTGCTAAAACATGCAAGTGCAAGGCCCTGGGTTCAAAATAAAAAATAAAAAATAAATAATAATAATATGAGTCACCTGTAGTCTAATGCTTTTTCTCTGAAATCCTGTGCACTCAGTCTGTATCTCTATTGGAGGTGGCATGCTGGTCTTTCAAATATTAATTAGAACTGTCAATCTCTGCTTATGACGACCAAAGGCTTCCCTTGCCTGTATCTCCAAGCTCTTCCAAACTCATCTCACAAACAGATTTTAGTGTCTTAGAACCACATGGTCAGGTTTGTATACAGTGACCCCATTCTCTAGTACCAATTTTGTGTCAGCTGGTATGTCCCTGTGGCAGCAAAAGTGACCAAAGCAAATGTATAGGAGAAAATATTTATTGTGGGCTCATGGTTAGAGGATCAGCCCATAATGGCACCATTCATGGTGGCAGCGCATTGTGGGGCCCATGGTAGAGAACCTTGCATCTTGGAGATCAGGAGCTGAGAGCTGACAGTGACTTGAACCGGAGGTTTTGAGTAAAAACCTCCAAAGACTGACGGTCACCAGTGACCTACTTCTGCAAAGCTAAAACCTGCCACCCAAAGTTCTATAACCTCCCTGTACAGCATCATGTGCTGGGGATCCAACATTCAAGCATGTGACCTCTGGAGGACATTTAGATTGAAGCCATGGCATACTTCAATAACAGTATCGCTATTTTCCCCCCAAACGAGTTGATTTTCAGGGGAGGGCAAACAAAATAAATATTGGTTTATTCATCAATGCAATATAATTTAGCAGTAAAACTTGAAGAACCATCAATGTGATTAAAATTTATTTTATTTTGTAAAAGAAGGAAATCATGGAAAAATGTATGTGATGTTCCCTTTTTCTAAAGTTTAGAAAAAGTTGTATTTAGAGACTCATGTATAGAAGTGTGAATACAAACAACGAACTAAAAGCAAGATCATGATCACTAATAGAGACTGTGATCAAGGAGGAGCACATCAGATGCTTCTAGGTTGGGCTATAGTAATATTTTATTTCATGGTATGGGTAATGGGCATGTTACTTTTTAAAAAACTGCATCATATGTTTTTATATGTTATGTTTCCTAAAACAGCAAAAAAGTAAATTTACTGAAATATTTGTAGAAAGTTAAAAATAAAACTATAAACTCTTAAACTCTAGAGAACTTAAATATCGAGACTTGTGATTGTTTCTCATGGATGTCCTGGAGTTGATTTCCTGGTTTAATAAAATGTTGGGTTAACATATCTAAGATTTTTTGCTAATCATGGTTTGTCATCAAAGAAATTATGATATCATTTTTACAACTTATATTTAGTCATACGATTGAAAAAAACACTTCCTTAAATCTATGTTTTATAATTTGCTTTTCTAATTTAGACCTGATTTTGTCTCAGATAATTTGAACTAAGTAGTTTTTTGGCAAAATTATGTTACATCTTTGAATAAAAATTTTTGTGCTGATTGATAATGAATTATTTTTCTTTCAGGTTCAGCCATCTACTTCTTTTGCAACATCACAGATTTCACAGAAAATAATTCCTCTCTTGGAACTTCCTTCTGTTATTGAAGATGGTAAAATGAAACTACTTAAGGAAACTTTCCTCATTGTACATACATAATTAAAACAACTTCTATTTTGAGGCAGTTTGTTTTAAAGACCGTGTAGAGGAGCATAAATATCTTTTCCTTTTAGCCTCTAGATTCTCTGTTACAAAAGACAGATTATCAAGAGAAAATAAACAAATTTATTAACATTTATATCTCATGTACATGTGAGACACTCAGATGAGTACCTCAAAAGAGTGATTAAAACGTGGGGCCTCTGCGGTGGTACACACCTGTAATCCCAGCAACTTGGGAGGCGGAGGCAGGAGGATTGCAAATTCAAGGTCACAGGCAGTTTACATAACTTAGTGAGACCCTGTCTGAAAAATGTGAAGTAAAAAATTGGGGTGGGGTGCAGCTCAAGGCCTGAGTGCTTGCAAAAAGCATCCATGAGACCCCCGGGTTCAACTCCCCAGTACCACACACACACAAAAAAACTTGGGTTTATATACCAGTCTGGGTCAGAGGAAAAAGAATTTTGGGGTCCTGGGCTGAGGGAGGCAAGTTATAGGAAGGAAACCAGGGAAAATATGGCAAACAAGGGTAAGGTTTGTCATGCAGAATAAAGGCAGTATCTTCTCCTCTGATAAGAAGGTCTTGAGCAAGAGTTGTGGCAGAGGAAAACACCATTACAAAGGTAGATTTCCTTTAAAAATTTAAAATATCTCCTACAAAAGGAAAACTTACATTCTATCTGAGGTGCTTTTGTTTGCTGTTTCTCAAAATAATATAACTCAATACAATCCTTATGCCAAAATGACATAATTTAAGTGGCATCATCTGGTCTCCTACAGTCACACAAAACAGGCTGTGGCAGCTATTCATATATAATGGAGACATTTTCACTTAAACTCCATTAAAATAATTTGATTGGACCTATTATTGTAGTAGGATTGTTTTGGTACTTAAAACTTGTGAAGTTGAATATAAATTGGGCACTGTGGCACATACCTCTAATCCAAGCAACTCAGGAAATTGAGGCACGAGGATCACAAGTTTGAGGCCAGATGCAGCCTATGTAATTTAGCAAGACCTTGATTCAAAATAAAAAATAAAAAATGGGCTGATGGTAGAGCACTAGCAATTATGTGCACATGCACACACACAGAGGTGTTTTTTGGATTATTTTGAGATTTTTGAGGGAAATTTTTTTTTTTTTAGATTTTGGGTTTTATTGAGATTATAATTAAGAAACCCCATAAAATTTTGTAGATGTCTAATTTATAATGTGGGGCTGGGATTTAGCTCAGTTGGTAGAGCGCTGCTTTGCCATCTCTGAGGTCCCGGGTTTGATTCCCAGCACCACAAAAATGGGAGAAGGATCTGGCAATCCACCTCTAAAACAATCCTGAAACCATCAGCCATTGAAAACCCTCTGAGGGTCACTATGAGTCAGACACGACTCGATGGCACCTAACAACAATTTATAATGTGGAATTTAGTTACAGAGAATTTTGTGATAGTATAACTTTTTTACATATAATCCTTTTTGTTATGAAAGGAAAAAAGCCTAAAACCTACATTCACATATTAAAAAGTTACAAATATTCTAGTAATGAATGTGTTTTTTTCATGGCCACATTAGAAAGAAAAAATAAATGTATTTCTATATTTTTAAGACATTAAAAAAGACTAAGTGTTAAATAACAGAAAGTGTCATCTTGATCCCTTGTTTTCAAGAAAAGGTTTTCTTTTGTGTGTGGTGAACAGAGAGGAGACAGTTTAGTAAGATCATATACTCTGATTTCAATGTTAGGTTATTAGAGATATACTTCAGAATTTTTTACTTTCCTTTATAACTCTTTTAATAGTTTTACAAAGGGGTTGAATACTTTTCTACTTTTTGATCCTAAATTTTTAATGTAAATTCTGAGGATACATACATATATACACACACACACATATATTTTTAATTTCTGAAGACAGAGTGAGAGAAATAGTAGTAATAGCAGTAGTAGTTAATCTCACTTTATAGTAGTCCCCTTATTCATGGAGGATACCATTCCAAGCCCCTCACCTCGAACCTGTGATCCTCCTGCTTCCTCTTCCTGAGTCTCTGGAATCACAGGCAGGAGCCACTGTGACCGGGTTAGGGACTATTTTTATGTGAAATAAAGTTACCTAAATACAAAGTTAACCTCAATACAGTTCTACAAGAGTGGATGGGGTAACCAAGATGGCTACTAAGTGACAAATGGATAGGTAGTGTATACAGTATGGATACTGAAGGTGTCCAAAGAATCCCCAAGTGTGGCACCCTGTTACAATTATTTTAAATTAAAGACCTTAGAGTGCAGCAGATACTGGAGCTGTGACACTGCCTAGAGACTGGACCTGCCAAAGAAGAAAACAATTAGGTTTAGTATCTTCTTGAGTTTTTATTAAATTCATATCTGCAGGAAGGAAGAGTAAAGAATATAGCCACACCAAGACAATTGGTCACAATCCGTTGCCCATCTCTGGGGCCCATTCCCTCGTCAGAATTATTTACTAACTATATTATCTGAGCTTTGGGCCTATTTAGTTACTTAAAATCATTTACCCCTCAAATTGTCTTGTCCCCCCTCTCTCCCTTATTTAGAAGGGTATTTAAATATCTGGACTTCATTGGATTATTTGGGTAATCACAGTCTTGTGATTGATTTTCCCCTGTTTATTCCAATAAATTTATACATTTTTTCTCTTATTACCTATTGTCAATTCCTTCCAGCAAACCTGTGAACTTTTGGAAAACAAAGGGATATTTCTTCCTTTTATCCTACAATACACTGAGAAAGGGATGATTCATGTCCAGGGCAGGATAGTATGAGAGAGTGTGTAAATTAAAACTTTCGTTTTAATTGTTTTAAATTGTCAAAATGTGGAACATTTTCAGACTGTGGTTGACTGGGGGTAACTGAAATTATATTAAATGAAAGTGGGTAAGGAAAGGGCTTCATTGAAACTTCAGGTCCCAACCTCTGCTGCTAACATTACAGAATTTTCAACTAAGTCGTGCTATACTGTCCAGGTACCGTGAGCATATAAGCATGTGACTGTGAATATTCATGATATATATAGTCATTGATATTGCCATTTCTTAATGGAAATTTGCCATTTCTTAATGGAAATTTGAAATAGGCTAATAATTTTAAAAGGCAATCTTTAAGCTAAAGATTCCCTTTTGTAATTTTCAATACTTTTTTATCAAGAATATTATCTGTTCAAAAGTAATTTCTATATTGTTTTCTGTTTAACTCTCATTATATTTAATTTTTAAAATACTTAGTAATTAATGTTTGTACTTGTTTTGTAAAATGTATTAAAATGTTATTTAATTGATCACTTTTATTATTGATTTAAACAATATTCTATGTAATTTAGACTCAGAGGAGGAATTTTTTGATGCACCATGTAGTCCCTTGGAAGAGTCTCCTCCAATTCTAACTAAAGTTAAAAATATTCGACACAGAAAGACACAAAAGCAAGACTGTTCAGTGAATTTGATTGAGTTTAAAGTACGATATGAAGTAGCAGAGGTATGTATTATGGCCAAATTAATATAGATTATTTAAATTGTCACTTATACTATGTACAGCTTGTTTATATAGTCTCATTGTGATAGATACTGTTGTTTTCATCCTGATTAAGCTAGGTGCAGACTTCCTGTGTGGTTCCCCTTCATCCGTTTTTTCAAGATTAACTTCCTTAATGAAGGACTAGGGGTTTCGATGATATATTATGGGTATTCAATGCATATTTTTTGAAAATGCTTATTTGTACAGTGTAAATATGTATTATATGTGTGTGGAACTATAAAATTTCTCCTGAATTTTAAATCTGTACCTCATATGTACCAGCTATATTCATATATAACCACCATGTATGTAAACATGTTTTTGTTTTACACAGTAGTGCCTTCTTTTTCATTTTTTTTCTGCAGGTTTTGATTCAACTCTATCACCTTGTGGGAGGTTGTGAACTACCTGTGGTAGAAATTGATGTTTTAGGATTAGGCACAGAAGTTGAGATTAGAACATTTGATTTGAAAGCAAATGCCTTTTTGAAAGAGTTTTGCTTAAAATGTCCGGAATACTTAGGTAAGAATCTCTACTTTAAAATAAATCAACAAACTAATTTCATTGTTTCTCTGTCTGCTGTAGAGTTTTCAGTACATTTGCTGAAGTACCCTCATAACTGTTGTATACATTTTGAGTTTGTATTAGTCTCTTTTCCATTGTTACAAAATATTTGAAGCTGAGTAATATATGAAGAAAAGAGGATCATTTAGCTCATAGTTTTGGAGGCTAAAAGTCCAAGCTCCAGTGACTCCATTTGTTTGGCCTCTGGTGAGGTTCTGTTGGTGAATGGCATCATGGCAGGAGCATGTCTAGACGAGATCACATGGTGAGACAAGAAGTGCCCAAGAGTCAATCAGGTTCCAGGCTCACTTTTTTTTTTTTTTTTTTTTTTTTTGCCATACTTAGGGGTTGAACCCAGGGCCCCACACAAGCTTTGCGATTGCTGTACCACTAAACTGTGCCTCCAGCCCGTGTTTTAGTTTTATTTTGAAACAGGGTCTCACTAAGTTACACAGGCTGCTTCTGGCCTCAAATTCATGATCCTCTTACCTCTACCTCCCAAGTCCTTGGACTTACTAGCATGTGCAGCCATGCCCAGCTTCAAGTTCACACTTTTATAATTACTCAATCTAATGGCAACTAACTGAGGTCCCACAAAAAACTACCTTAATTTCTTCTGAAGGCAGTGTCCAGTGACCTAATGGGTTCCCACTAGACTCTACCTCTTAGAAATTCTGATACTTTAACACTACACACTGAGGACCATACCTCCAACATCTGAACCTTTTGTATCAAACCATATCCAAACAACAATAGAGTTAGTTTTTAATTTCTATCTTTTTTTTTTTTTTTTTTTTTTGCGGTACTGGGGGTTGAATCCAGGGCTTCACGCTTGCATGCTTTGCAAGTGCTGAACCACTGATCTGCACCCCAGCCCATTTTTTTTTTTTTTTTTACTTTTTTTTGAGATAGGGTCTCACCAAATTATGCAGACTGCCTCTGATGTCGAACTTGTGATCCTCCTGCCTCCACCTCCCAAGCCACTGGGATTACAGGCGTGTGCCACCATGCCCGACATTTAATTTTTTTCTTATTGTTGCACCAGGGGTGTGGGCAAGCCAGAAATAAAATGAAAAGACAACTTTTTTCATTAAGGAAAGTCAAATAGGATTACAATTTAAGTCTGTGCAGAATGCAAAACTTAATTCCCTATCAATATGGTAACAATTTACCACAAATTTAATGTCTCAAAACAACATAAGTTTATGACTTTATAGTTCTGTAGAGCAGAAGTCTGACCCAAATCTCAATAGGGCAAAAATCAAGATGTCAGCAAGAGTTCCTTTTTGGAGGCTCTAAAGGAAGACGCATTTCCATGTTCTTTCAGGTGTTAACAAAATGTGCTCACACATGGTTTGTCTGTTTCCTTGCTAACTGTTGGCTAATGGCTTTCCTCACTTCCTGGAGGTCTCAACTAGTCTTCTCATTTTGCCTCCTACAAAACCAGTTCATGGTTTCTGATCCTTATATTGCTACCTCTCAGATCACATTCTCTACCTTTTGCTTCTACTCTTAAAAACTCAATTAGATTGAGCACACCTAGATAATCCAGGATAATCTCCATTAACCCTAATCAAATCCTCAAAGTTCATTTACCATATGAGGCAACCTATTGGCAGATTCTAGGAGTTTAGTGTATAGACAATCTTTTTCTTTTGTCTACCTGCCTGCCTTCCTTTCCTTCCTGTCCTTCCTTTTCTTCTTTCTTTCCCCCTTTTTCTTTCGAGGGTAACAGTATTTTGCTTACCACAAGCCTTTATCTTCCAGGATCTGTTATATCTAAGAAAATATTTCTGTTTTCTGTGTTAGGCATTTAGGTGGGTACTGTTTATGTTTCATCTTTTATGTTTTTTAAATTTTTCCTTGAAAGTTAATTGTGAATAATAGAAGGAATTTTTAAACTCCTTTGTAGCCTAATAATGTTACATATGAGTAAAATGAGTAGAGGTGACTTTTAAGAATTTTTTTAAATCGATTTTATTTTTTAAATGAGTTTTAGGTTCATGGCACAATTGAGCAGAAGATACATGCATAGACTTCCTCCATTATCAGTATCCCACACCAGAGTGTAATCTCTTTGTTGTAATTGATAACCTATATTGACACATCATTATCACCCAAAATCTGTGGTTTTCATTAGGGTTCACTCCTTTGTGTTATACATTTTATATGTTTGGACAAAAGTGGTGACAAGTCTCCACTATTATTTTATCATACACAGTAGTTTCACTATGCTAAAAATCCTGTGTTCACCTATTCATCACTCCCTCTCCTGTAACCCTAGCAGTCACTGATCTTTTCACTGTCTCTATGTTTTTACCTTTTCCAGCATGTAATATAGTTGAATCATACTGTATGTATTTTTCTCAGATTGACTTCTTTTACTTAGAATATGTATTTAAATTTTCTCCCTGTCTTTTCATGGCTTGCTAGCTCATTTGTTTTCAACTGTGAATAATAATCTATTGTCTGAGTATACCATGGTTTATTTAGCCATTCACCTCCTGAAGGACATCTTGATTTCTTCCAAGTTTTGACAATTATGAATAGAGATGCTTTAAATATCCACATGCATGTTTTTGTGTAGACATAAGTTTGCAGTTTCTTTGGGTAAATACCAGAGAACGTGGTTGGTGGATCATATGTCAAAGAGTGTGTTTTGTTTTTAAAAAAATGGCCAAACAGTATTCCGAAGTAGTTATACCATTATACATTTCAACTACCAATAAATAAGAGTGTTTATTGCTCTTATCCTTGACAGTATTTGGTCTTCTGGATTGGGGTCATTCAAGTACAAGACATGACTTGTCACCTATATATCTTCTTTAATAAGATATCTATTAAAATCATTGGCTTTTTTTTTTTTTTAATCAGGGAGCAAATTAAGTAATGTGGCCTGAAAATGGGTCAGGGAACATGACTTACACATACTTCTTTTCATGTTCTGTACTGTTGCATAGTCCTTAAGAAATGAGTATTTTAGACTGTGTTATGTTTACCTCTCACTAAGAAGAGAATCCATGTGTAGCAGTTACAGAGTTTAGTTCTATTGTGTGTTTTACACCAGGAAGCAGTTTGCTTTGATAATTGGAAAGAAAAGTAAACCACTTTGACAGTGTCCTCTGCTAATCCAGAAGAATTACATCAATTATTAATTTTTACATTTATGCTTATTTTTTGTTTTCCCAAGAGCATGGAATACAAAAACACTTGCAAATAGGATGTATAATTATGACTGAACCTATTTCTGTAATAGTTTTGCTGTAGTTTTTTGAGAAGCAAATAGCACAGTTGCTTATGAAAAGTAAATGATCACTAAATAGTTGTTCAAGAAATCAGTAAATGTATAAATAAAGTACAGATCTTTTATATTGGACATTTTAATGTACATGTTAATGTGATTCATTCTGATATGCATTTCATTGTGACATTTCCATATATGCATTTTGTTGTACATTACACAGAGAAGTACCCCCTTACCCTCTCGTGCATTTCCCACTCCCCCATCCCTCCCCCACACCAAAGACTTCTCTTCCATTTGCTTGTCTTTTTATGGTAATATTTTTCTATATATCCTTGGGTCCCAATTATGTTTAAGATCGAAACTTTTTCTGTAGTGAACTATCTTTTTACATTGTCAGTACTATTACATGAATTTTCTAACCTATCTATATTAATGTTTATTTATTTATTTATTTATTTATTTATATAAAATATTCTTTGGTATTATTGGTGTTACTGTAATTATTTCCAGGACTCTTAAAATTGGGCTGTTCACCCTGAGGTCACCGCCTGCCCCATTCCTCACTCCTCCTTGTTCCTCCTCTCTCCTCTCCCAGGATTTCTTCCTTTTGCTAGATCTCTCCTTCCTTCTTTTGCATTCCCCAAATTGTCCCTTCTCCACTAGGTCGACTTTAGCTTTTTAAATTTTTTTTTTATTATGTTCTGACCTCCGATAAGAACTTTTTCCTTCTTATAATTTTGATTCAGCTCCCACATATAAGTGAGAACATGTGGTATTTCTCTTTCTGAGCTTGTGTTCATTCACTTAAAATAATTTTCTCCAATCCTACCCATTTTGCTGCAAATGGCATTATTTCATTTTTTTGGATTGCTGATTAGTATTCTATTGTGTATATGTACCATAGTTTTTTTATCCATTCTTCTGCTGATGGGCACTTTGGTTGATTCCATATCCTTGCTATTGTGAAAAGTGCTGCATTGAACATGGAGATACAGGTGTCTCTGTGGTATGATGACACATCTCCCTTTGAGTAAATTCCTAATAGTGTTATAGTCAGGTCATATGGTAGATCAATTTTTAGTTTTTTAAGATACCTCCATATTGATTTCCAAGGTGGTTGGACCAATTTACAGCTCCACCTGCAGTGTAAGCATTCCCTTTTCTCCTCAACCTCGCCAGAATTTGTTGTTTTATTGATCTTGGCCATTCTTACTGGTGTAAGGTGGAATCTCAGAGTTGTTTTAATTTGCATTTTCCTAAAGGCTAGGGATATTGAGCATTTTTTCATGTGTTTCATGGCTTTACGGGCCTCTTCATTTGAGATCTGTCTGTTTAGTTCCTTTGCCCATTTAGGGATTGGGTTATTTGTTTTCTTGGGGTATTTTTTTCTTAAGTTCTTTATAAATTCTGGTAATTAGGCTTTTGTCCGATGTATAGGATTCGAAGATTTTTTCCCATTCAGTGGGAATTTCCTTGACTCTGTTAATTGTTTCCTTTGCTATACAGAAGCTTTTTTATTTCATGTAATCCCATTTATCTATTCATGTTACAATTTCTTGAGCAATTGGAGTCCTATTAATGAAATGCTTTCCTATGCCTATATGTTGGAGCGTATTACCTATCCTATCTTCTATTAGTTTTAAAGTTTCTGGTTTTATGTTGAGATCCATTTTGAGTTAACTCTCATGCATATTGAGAGATGAGGGTCGGTTTTCATTTTTCTGCAAGCATATGTCCATGTTTCCCAGCACCATTTATTAAAAAGGCTATCCTTTTTCCAGTTTACTTGTGTTGCTTCTTTGTCGGAAATTAGGTGGCTATAGGTATGGTGAGGTATTTCTGGATCTTCTATTCTGTTCCACATGTCTTCCAGTGGCCTATTTTTGTTCCAGTACCAAGCTGGTTTTGCCACCACTGTCCTATAGTATAACTTAAAGTCAGGGATTGTGATTCCACCTGCACTAGTTTTGCAGCTTAAGAGTGTTTTGACTATATGTGGTCTTTTGTGATTCCATATGAATTTTTGAATCATTTTTTCTATTTCTGTAAAGTCTGTCAATGGAATTTTAATGGAGATTGCATTAAATCTATAAATACCTTTGGTAGGATAGCCATTTTTACTATAATGATTCTACCTATGTAGGAGCAGGGAAGGTCCTTCCATTTTTTAGTATCCTTTGAGATTTCTTTAATGTTTTGAAATTTTCCTTGTAGAGATCTGAAGGGTCTTTGGTTAGATTGATTCTAAGGTACCTAATTTTCTGGTGGGCTATCTTGAAAGGTATTGTATCTGTAATTTCCTTCTCTTCCTGGATACAGTTGGTGTAAAGAAAAGCTATTGATTTTTGTGTGTTGATTTTATATCCTGCCACTTTGCTGAAGGAGTTGATTAGATCTAAAAGTTTTCTGGATGAGGTTTTGGGGTGTTTTAGGTATAGTATCATGTCATCAGTGCAGATCTTCTTAAGGCCTGAAAATTGTTAGCACCTACAATAAAAAGCTGGTTTATGTGCTAATAAGCTTTGAAGTTTGGAGTACTCCCTGGTATTTGTGGTGGTTTTTTTTTTTTTTTTTCTCAAGAATACAGTGATATGTTTGTAATCCTTTCTCCCAGTCTCTAGATGCTAACTTTTAGTATCCACAAATAATTGGTGATGGTTGTTTTAAAGGATTTATTAAAAAATTTCTTCTGTATCAGTCTTCCTAGAATAGCAGGCTTTGAACAGAAGCAGTAATGTCACTAATACTGTCCTACAGTAATAAGATTTATTTTAACCTAAAGTAATATATAGAAAAACTTTATCACATTTGATCTATCTTCTCAACAAATGGGTTTTCAAGGATTCTTACAGTTTTTTTCTTTCTAGGTGTTTCTATGACACAGGGCCAGAATTCTCTCCATACCTTTGTATTGTTCCTTTATTATAAGCTTCTTACTTTCTGACTAAGGTAATCAAGGTTTGCGATTTTAGTGTTGAGGAACAGGGAAAGGAACAAAATTATGAGGAGAAATTATACTTTCTGATTTTAAAAAATAAGAGAGCTTATTTGATAAGGTAGGATCCAAGGCTTGGAATTGATACAGGAAAGCCTTTTCAATCCTATACTTGCCTGCATTTATTTTCAGTTGGTTTTTCTATCAAAGTATAATTTAAAAATTATTTTTAGATGAAAACAAGAAACCAGTTTATTTGGTCACAACACTAGATAATACAATGGAAGATCTGTTAACAATGGAATATGTGAAGGTAAGCAGTTCCATTTGTATTTGCTTGGTAGGTAAGCTTACTGTTGTAATTATATGATCCAATTTTGTAAGTTCAGTAATAGTTTGTTAATCTTTATTCTAATATGATCTCGGTAACTCCTGCACTTTGAGTTTCTTTTTGTCTTGTCATTCTGTATTAAATAGTTCTGATTTATAAATACTTTATATAGAAAAATAAGTAGCCCATGTTGTAAGTAGAAAAGACCTGCAGTTTGATTTTTCTCCCAGTGTATTGATAAAGAAAAAACTTTTAGTCTTGATGGAATTTATTGTTGTATATGATGCAAGATGATGATTTCACTTCATTTTCTAACCTTGTCTGAAGTTACCTAATACTATTTTATTGATTTATAATGTCTATTTTTATGATTGATGAGGTTTTTCTCTGTACTATGGTCTATTTATCATTTATTCTGTTTTCATTGGCATTTTTATGTATCACATCATGTTAATAAATACTTTATAAGAATTACGTCACAAGAGCATTTTATCATTTTTAAGACTATTTTTGCTATCCATTGTTAATGTAGATATTTTAGGGTTTTTGTTATGTTTGCATTAGCTTTTAGACTACAAAAGTGTTCTAGAAGCCGGGCTCAGTGGCGCCCGCCTATAATCCCAGTGGCTCAGGAGGCGGAGGCAGGAGGATCGGAAGTTGGAGACCAGAGGCAGTCTGCGTAACTTAGTGAGACCCTGTCTCAAAAAGTGAAAAATTGGGCTAAGAGTGTAGCTCAGTGGTCCAGCACTTGCAGAGCATGCAAGCCCAAGGCCCTGGGTTCAACCCCAGTACCAAAAAAAAAAAAAAAAAAAAAAAATTCTAGGTCTAAAGAAAATGTGATACACGCGCACACACACAGTGGAACACTGTTCAAAAAGGGATGAAACCCTGTTGTTTGCAATAACATTTATGAATATGGAGGGCATTATTCTAAATGAAATAATCCAGACACAGACAAATACTGCAGAATCTCTCTTATATATAGAATCTAATAAAGTTGAAATTGTAGAAGTAGAAGGAAGAATGGTGAATACCAGCATCTAGGAGTGATGGGAATGGAAAGAATGGTAAGCTAGTGACAAAGGGAACAAATTTCAGATAGGCAGTAGGAATGGATTTAGAGATCTCTTGTACAATAGGTTGATGATTGTTGTTAGTAATGTCTATTTCCAGGCAGCTAAAGGTAAATTTCAAGTGCCTCGCCACAAAAAATGATGGGTAATCCAGGTGATATATGTAAGTTAGCTTGATTTAATCATTCTGCATTGCATACTTACAAAACATAACATGGTACCCCCATAACAATTGGTATTTGTCAATCAAAGATTATGGAAATAATAAATTTTGGAAAAAGAAAATAGTATTTGGATATTTGGTAGACAATTCTGTCACAAATTTTGTTTTAAAATATAGGAAAAATTAGGAAGAACCATTCAGAATATTCTCTTTTTGTGTATGCTGTATGAGAGTTGAACTCCTCAGTTGAACTCCTTACATAAAATTTGCAAGTGCTTTACTACTGGGTTACTAAACTCAGTTCATTTTTATTTATTTATTTATTTATTTTTGAGACGGGGTCTCACTAATTTACATAGGCTGCATCTGGTCTTGAACTTTGCAATCCTCCTGATTCAGCCTCCCAAGCCTCACTGGGATTAAAGGGATGCACCACTGTGCCCAGCTCATTCCAAATTCCTAATGAGCAACTAATTTTTCTCCACACTTTGTATTATCTAACGTTTATTCTTTTAATAAAAAAATGATAATAATAATGATTAGTCGATTACTTGGTATGTACTAGAGAAGCCCATACTTACCAAATTTCTTTTGTTCATGTAAAGCAAGTGCTTTTTCTAGTGAAAGGGTTGCTTATTTAGCTAAATATGTATGTATATGTAATGTATAATATTATATATAATATATTTACCATATATAGTTACATTTATGTGTGTAAACATTGGAAAAATTATATAAATGTATATTGGAACTATCATATAACTGTATGTACATCTTCCTAAGATGTTCTTACAAATTTATTTTCTGTTTGGATAGGCTGAAAAAAATGTACCTGACATCAAAAGTGCCTATAACAATGTTTTACAATTGATTAAGGTATGAATAGATAATTCTTTATTTTTAGTTAAATACTGTATTTCTGTGTCTGTTATTAAAATTATTTTATAACAAGAATTACAAGGTCATTGAAGATAAAAACTGAATATTACAAAATGTATCCTTTGTACCACAAAGCATAGTGCTTTATAGAGACAACACAAGCAGATTTTTATTGACCTATTATTAAAATTAACTTTGTTCTTTAGGTAAACTTTTCGTCTTTGGATATTCATTTGCATACTGAAGCACTTCTGAATACAATCAATTATCTTAATAATATCCTTCCACCATCAGTGAATAAGTCATCCTCAGTGTCTGTTGAGGAGACTGAAGACAAAGGAGCTATCATTAAAAAATTAGGTATATTTCTTTAAAACTCAACTTTTTTTGTACCAGTTAGATTAATAATTTTAGGCTCTATTATTATTAACTTATAATATTGGCTTCATAATTCTGTTGCCTAGAATTATATCTAGAGATTCATTGTAGACCATGTTAACTTTTAGAAAATATAGGTGACATTAAGTGACATCAAGTGATTATTGCCAAAGAAAAGTTCTCTGTTATATAATTGGTTTTAGTTGAAGATTATACAGTAGGAGTATTTGATTTAGATTAAAATTCATGGATTTAATAGCATTATTTTAGCTTAGAAAAATATGACTAGCAAAATTTGAATAGTATTAGGGTGTATTTTTAATCAGAGTATAGGTTGTTGTTGTTGTTAGGTGCCCCTGAGTCATGTCCAACTCATAGTGACCCTCATAGGGTTTTCAATGGCTGATTGTTTCGGGATTGCCTTGGGAGTGGATTGCCACATCCTTCTCCCATTTTTGTGGTGCTGGGAATCTAACCCCGGACCTCAGACACTACAGAGCAGCACTCTACCAACTGAGCTAAATCCTAGCCCCAGAGTATAGGTTGAGCATCCCTAATGAAAAAATTGAAATCTGAAATGTTCTATAATCCAAAACTTTTTGATTGTCATGTTGGTGCTTAAAAAGTTCTGGATTTTGTAGCATTTCACCTATCTCCCAGCAATCATTGGGTTTTGTTTTGCCTATTTGTTTGCTTTTGTGCTTATTAGCTGATTGTTTTAGAATTGCCAGTTGTGTAGGAAATGTTTTCCCTTTACTTTCAGTTGAATTGCAAATCAGATTTTTTCTAATATTATTATTCATAGTGATATTTCAGTTGTCGTATTAGTACAGTAACTACTAAAAATTTTCCCTACGTTTTACAACTTTTTTAATAGGTTTAAAGCTATCTATGAATGAAGATATTATTACCTTGCAGATTTTGGCAGAATTATCATGTTTACGGATTTTTATTCAAGATCAGAAACGAAACATTTCTGAAATTAAGATTGAAGGTAATAAAATCTCATAAAAATAAATTTAAAATGATCAAATGAAAGGCAAAGCAGTTTTTAATCCTTTATTCCCTTAGGGCTTGATTCTGAGGTGATTATGAAGCAGTTTGCAACTGAAGTAAATGCAAAGCTAAGGAATATAATTGTTTTGGATTCTGATGTAATGGCTTTATACAAAAAGGTAAGAATTTATTTGTATTAAGTACTAACATATATTGCTTTTTAAGACAATACTTATCAATTACATAGACAACTTATTTTAGCAATGTGGTATGTTATGTTCATGGATTTTATAATAGCTATATGGTAACCATCGAATGACAGCTAACTTAAAAAAAAAAAACCTCAGACCTTCTGATTTTGGTATCTGAAATGCCTTAGGAGGTTGAGGGTGTTCGGAGAACAAAAATTATAAAAACAAAAAAAGTGAAAAATGGTATTTATTAGCTTCCCCCAGTAAACACTTTATTCTAGGACCATTACTTATTTATGAGATACCACAATCATAATTTTACAAATAAAGGAATAAATTAGGTAATGCTAAGGGTCACACAACTACTAAGGAATAGAGCTAAGATAGTGCCTCCTGTATTTAGATGTCCATTTTTTCTCTCTAGATTTGGGACATTATCTACTATAATTTTGTTGCCTAAGTTGTCTGTGCCTTTAGTCTGTACATTGGTTCCCTCTTCTACACCACAGATTTATATGTTTCCTGTCACAACCGTGTCCCACAGGTCTTGAACATTATGGTCATGATTGCTTCTACCCACCCCTTATTGTTATCTGAATGTAATAATTCCTTAACTTTGTCTTCAATCCCTGATATTCTTTCTTGTCTCTTGGAGCTTGCAAGCTTGATGATTAATATATGAAGGGAGGGAGGGAGAGGAGGCTTGGGAAGACTTGTCAGTTGTCCTGGTCCATTTTCATTCTTAGCTAGGCCTATTCTTTTCAGTCCCATCTTGTACCTTATCCTTCAGATGTCCTTGATACCTTTGCTTTCTGAGGGTTGTTGGTCCAGTGGTTAGTACTGGTTTCCTTGTTGATGATTCTTCACCTCCCATCTTTGCTTCTAGAATTTAGGAGAGTTGACTAGAAAGCTGTAATCTATATTTGTTCCCTATCTGTGTTCTAAAATTTCAAAAAATATTTAACCACTCCTATTGTCTCCTTCATTTTAAGCTGCAGAACTTGAAATTTTAATCCACTGTAGGCAGTTCTTATTTAGCAATTAAGATAACACTTGACAAATTAATAAGGAACAACAAGTACGGAAAAAGGAGACCCCTTTGAAAGATGTGGGAAAATCTATTCATGTACCTTAAATCAAGAGATGTGAGAAGTTGATTGCAGTATACTGTTCGTGTAGTTTTTTTCTATCTTTTGAAAGTGAGTGAAGAAATACATTTATATGACTGTCAGTACAAAAGTATAAACTCTAAATGAAATTGCCTATTCTAGTATTGTCTCTTCTGTTCTCCTCCATTACAAAACAAAAAGGTAGGCCAGACTGTCTTTGTTTCTTGATGTGACATGGGAGCTGCCACAACCAATTTGAAAAAGCATTACAGTGTAAGTTTTACTAAATCAGTTTAAATTGTTGCCTCATTTATACAGGCTTTAATACTCCAAAGATTTTCCAAATATATGTGTGTGGGTTTTTTTTTTTCCTTCATTTTATTTTTGTCCTAAAGGCACATTACTTCAAAAACTGGACTGCAGTAATTGGAATTTTCTCTTATTAAGGCCGTTTATATCACCGGAAAAGAAGTTTTTAGCTTCAAAATGATTTCTTACATGGATGCAACTGCTGGCTCTGCATACACAGATATGAATGTGGTTGACGTTCAACTTGATTTAACTGTTGGTTGCATTGAAGTAGTGTTTGTCATGAAATTTCTGTATTCTATATTAGTAAGTATTTTAATAATTTTTAAAAATCTTTTATACTAGTTGGAAATTTCTTTGGTGCATGTTAAGCATAGATGAAGAATAAGAAGGATCTCTTTATAGCTATATACACACACACAAACTGATTTTTAGTAACTGAAATGTGTACCTTATTTATATAACACTTTCACATGGGAGCATTGTAATTAATGGAAATGTGTATTTTATATATTAACATTTATATATCATGTATGTTACACATTAATTGAGGTCTTTATTTTATGCATCATTTGTTTAAATTCTTATATTATCTGACATTTAACTGTAATTGAAAAACTACTAGACATATAATTCTCTGCATCCATAGCACCCTTAGCATCCATTCCTGCCTGATCTCGGAAGCTAAGCAGGGTTGGCCTGGTTACTCCTTGGTTGGGAAATGGCCTGGGGATACCAGGTGCTACAGGCTAGGGAGAAGGACCTGGCAATCCACTTCTGAAATAATCCGCCATTGACAACCCTATGAATAGCAGAGAAGCACTGACAATAGTGGGAATGACACAGTGTTGGGGAGTGTTTCATTCTGTTATACATAGGGGTGCTATGAGTCAGATATGAGTCAGTAGCACCTAACAACAAGAAAACATATAATTCAGGTTTATTTTGTTCTCAATCATTAGGAAAATTGCATTTTTGATTGCATTCTGTGAATATTGTGAACGTTAAGGAATTAGATTTAACCTCTAAATGACTCCACCTTAGGGCTTCTGAGTTCTTAGTTCTGTTTTGTATAGTTATTTTCTATTTTACTCTTGCTGTAACCTGTTATTTTTTCCCATGGGAGTCATACCTGTCTCTATGACATCACTATTGTTTTACAATACTGTCTCTAAGTTTGGGTGTATAAACTAGATAATCAAATCTAAGGATATAATACTATAAATAAGACAACTATGGCAAAACTTACAAGCAAGGAAAGAATTCATGTATTTACTTGTTTTTATTTAGCAATTTTTGTATTTTATTTAGCAATTAAGATAACACTTGACAAATTAATAAGGAACAACAAGTATAGAAAAAGGAGGGAGACCCCTTTGAAAGATGTGGAAAAATCTATTCATGTACCTTAAATCAAGAGATGTGAGAAGTTGATTGCAGTATGCTCTTTGTGTAGTTTTTTTCTGTCTTTTGAAAGTGAATGAAGATGTGGGGATGTGGAGCTGTCTTCTGTTATTTGAGAATTTTGGGTTGATCCTAACTTATTGTGATCTTTTAAATTAAGGCTACCACCATATAGTTTTTCTTATAGCCATAGTCTTTTTGTACACACAAAAATGTAAAAATGTGTGATTATTCTTTGTCTAATGTGCTTTTATTTCTCAAAAATACTATGCCACTAAGCCCTGTTGCTATAGTCTTACACTTAAATGTTACTTAAAATTTACTTTTTTCTGAACATGAAAATTAAATATAAATCCAGGTAGTTATATTTTGTGCCACTGAAATCTTTTTTCTACAATTTGGAAATTAGAAAATTTATTTGAGAGTTCTTAAGGAAACACTTCTTAAAATATTTTAAAAATATTTTTAAAATCTTACAAACATAAATAACCTGTCCATTAAGCTTGTGTAAGGAAATTTGATTAGTTATTACAAAAAGTGCAATCAAAAGGGAAATAGATATCAGTGAAACATTCTAGGATCTTTATTTTCCTTTGTTTTAGGTACTAGATTATTTTATCAGCATCTTCGTGTTTGTTTCTCAATTTTTACAACTTGGGTCATACCAAGTAAAAGTTTTTCTTATGGAGGCAAAATTACAAATATTAATATGTATTTAATAAGTCTACTAATGTTAACTTTAAAAATATATTTCTATCATCATTATAGGCTTTTATAGATAACTTTCAAGCAGTTAAAGAAGCTTTGGCTGAAGCAACTGTTCAGGCAGCAGGAATGGCTGCTACTGGTGTGAAAGAACTAGCCCAGAGGAGTTCCAGATTGGCTTTGGATATTAACATCAAAGCTCCAGTTGTGGTCATCCCACAGTCTCCAGTCTCTGAAAATGTTTTTGTTGCTGATTTTGGGCTAATTACAATGAAAAATATGTTCGTTATGGTAACAGAGAGCCAGAGCAATCCCCCACCTGTTATTGATTTGATAACAATTAAGCTGAGTGAAATGAGACTGTACAGGTAAGCTTTCACAAATATATTCGTGTAAAATGCAATCTTCTTCTTAATTTTTGCATTAAAGGTTTTGGTATCTTTTTGTAGTGGAATTTTATTTTACTATGTTATTTGTTGTTAGGTGCCCTCAAGTTGGTATCCGACTCATAGTGATCCTGTGTACAGCAGGCGAAACATTATTGTTAGTGCTTCTCTGCTATTCATAGGGTTTTCAATGGTGAATTTTTTATTTTATTTTATTTTTTTTTATTTTTTTGGAGTGGGAGAGGAGTGGGTTGCTGTGTCCTTCTCCCAAGCCTATAGTATCTGGTGTTCTCAGGTGGTCTCCCATCCAAGTACTAACCAGGCCCTACCGACCTTGCTTAGTTTCTAAGATCTGACAAGATCGGATGCCACAGTGCTATGGCAGCAGGCTGTTTTACTATAACTCTACTTAATTTTGTGATTCTCCTCCAAGTGTTTTCTAGCAATGTCAATGGCAATCTTTTTAAAAACCTAGAGACTATTTGAAAACTACTCTTTAGGTAATAGGAAAACTGTTAAGTTATCTGAGGATAAGTGTATTTGTGCTTTTTTGTAGTTTTTCTGAATAAATTCTAAGACTGTAGATGAAATGGGAAAATGTCAAATATAAGGTGATCAAAAACAATGTTTAAATTTAAAATTTTATTATAGTATGGACACATTACCATTAATCCCCCTCAAAATCTACCCCCTGTCTTCCAACACACTTAAGAATTATAGTGGAGTTAGTCTGTGGTAGATAAATGAGGTAATAGCTAACAAGTTACAAGAAACTGAAAAGTAGAATCAATGGTAACTGATTATTGAGTGGATATGGGAATTAGAGGAGAAATTAAAATTCACTCAAGGTTGTAAACTTACACAACTCATTTCTTGATGATGCAGTTCACTGTGATAAAGCAGTGGAATGAAGAAAAAGTAGTAGAGTGGCAATATTAATGATTTCTCTCTAAGGGACAAAATAACTTGGAAGTGGGTGTACGACTTTTGCATGGAGAGATCTAAAAAGATACAGGAACCTGTTGGGTATATATTCTGGACCTTATTTAGATTTCTAGATTTGAGATGTTAGTAGTACTTAGCTAGTTATTGAAGCCATTGAAATAAGTGACATCACACAGATTGCAGAGTGGGAATGGGAAAAAGAATGCTTAGGAATGCCAGTATTTAAGGAACTAGCTTTAAGAGGAACCCTCAAAAGAGACTAAGAAGGACCACACAGAGAGAGGAAGGAAACCAGGAGAATGTATTGAAGCAGAATTCAGGGTCCTGTTGTTGTTATGAATTAATAGTATATGATATTTTCGTGCAATAATTGGCATTTTATATTGAGAATTCAACAGATAGGTGGATTTGAGCAAGATTGAATATTTGATAAGCAAGTATTACTGAAGATAGGAGAACAAGATTTTAATTATTGAGAGTCATGTTGATGGATAATGGAGATGGAAGACATTAAATACAGTTGTTGTTGTTGTTGTTGTTAGGTGCCGTCGGGTTGGTATCCCACTCATAGCGACCCTCATAGAGTTTTCAATGGCTGACTGTGTCGGGATTGCCTTGGGAGTGGATTGCCAGGTTCTTCTCCCATTTTTGTGGTACTGGGAATTGAACTCGGGACCTCAGAGACTGCAGCGCAGCGCTCTACCAACTGAGCCAAATCCCAGCCCCTTAAAGACAGTAGCATACTGATATTATAAAAGAATATAGAAGCATTTGTAGATTAGAGATTCAGTAGTTTCATGTGTCAAAAATAAGCACAGACTAGTTGATGGATAAGTGGAAGATAATAAACTTGGATGTTAATATTCTTAAAGGAATAATAGAATTAGGAAGCATCGTTGTAAATTAGACAATTATTTCTATCTCTTGTTCTGAGAGCAGTAGCGTATCAGAGAAAAATTGGCCACTGTTTTATACAACTGCGTGAAAAGATAGCTTTATTCATGAAGCTTTCATTCTAATTGAAACTATAAAGATTATATGCTATAAAATGCATTATATTAATTGCAATGACAGGAAAAATTCCAGGTACTTATGGGTGCACATAGGAAAAGTAACCCTTAGTAATTGAGTGGTAAAATAAAGATTTTTTGCAGAGGAAAAATTTGAGCCAGCAACTCTGTTTCTTACAGTTTTACCTAGAGAAATTTACCCAAAGATATTTATAAAGATAATGACCTAAGAATTTGTTAAGGTGAGGAATTAAGAACAACATAAATTTTTAATGAAGGAAGGCTGATTAAATGTTTTAGGGTATAGCCATATATTATGCACAGCCATTAAAGTTGTATGTACTGTATTTCCCTATATGGCTTTTAGATTAGTTAACTCACTATTATCAAGTGGAAATTGCCAGTATGCATGCAGTGTTTACATATAGTGTCACTCCATAGTCCACTCATGAGAGATTCCTGGTGACTCCCATATTTCTCTCTCATTGAGTAAATGATAGCTGATATTATGCAGTTATATCTTTATACCCTAGTTTAAAGATTTGCTGTCAATTAAAATGTAAATACATTATTGAAGAGTAACCATTGGAGATTGAAAGTCCATTGGGAGACTTCTGTGGTCACAATGTCCTTGAAGGGGTTCAGTGACCTGCTGCTGTTACCTTCTTTCCTGAGTGTTAGTCCTCCTTTTATAAATGTTTAAAAAGGCAAATATTGCTCAAATTAATATAAAATTATACATATCCTGCTATTTTGATGCACACAAATAGAAATGTATAAGTTAGGGTGATATGTGATGTCCTGCTATATATCTGTTAGTGAATTAAAATTTTTACAGTGAGGTCTAACACAATGTTTGTTTACCAATTATACAGAGATAATTCTTGTTTTAAAGTTTTTCTATACATCTTGTATCTTTTTTGACACTTTTAACCATATTGTAAAATCCTGTTTTAAAAATTTATTTTTTTATAACAGGGAACACTTCAGCTCAGAGACAAACATATAGGTTTCTAGTGGGATGGAACAGCTCTCATTTTGATATCTGAAAGACAAATAGTATTTTATCTTCACACACAAAAGATTATTGGTTTCTATTTTATATTAAATGATACATTAACATTATTTTTTTTTTCCTGTTTGAATGTATACAAACCAGTTCAAAGTGATTTTATTCTACTGATAGGTCTCAATTTATTAATGATGCATACCAGGAAGTACTGGATCTACTACTGCCTTTAAATCTTGAAGTGGTTGTTGAGCGAAATTTATCCTGGGAGTGGTACCAGGAAGTTCCTTGTTTTAATGTAAATGGGCACCTAAAACCCATGGAGGTAACTTTCTGACTGCTTTTTGATTTCTGTCTTATTGAAATTTATTGACATGGGGACATAAGAAATTTCTTGAGTAGAATTTATATATAATCAGCTTGTTCAGAATTGAAGTAATGGCTTATTAACTATATTTCATTTAACATTCACAATTCATTCTTTTAGTAAATATTTGAGTGCTTACTGTGTGCTAACTCCTGTGCTAGATACTAAAGATACAGTGAAAAAGAAGCTCTGACATATCTCTGACATCTTGGAACTTAACACCATTCTAAGGGGTTGGTGCCTGCAGCTGTAGCCCTGTGGC
>VMDO01011258.1:47602-67821 GCA_007922755.1 Pedetes capensis
CCTGGATGGGAGACCGCCTGGGAACACCAGAAGCTGTAGGCTTGGGAGAAGGACCTGGCAACCCCCTCCCAAAAATCAATCTGCCATTGAAAACCCTATGAACAGCAGAGAAGCACTGACAATAGTGTTTCCCCTGTTGTACAGAGGGTCGCTATGAGTCGGATACCGACTCGACGGCACCTAACAACAACAACAAGGGGTTGGTGATGAGGGTGGTCTAGAATGTTCAGTAGTTAGGTAGTAAACAGATAGGTACATAATTAAAATAGTTATAAATTCTAAGTTCCATGAAGAAAACAAATATTAGGTATTAGATGTATTAGTAGAAAATTTAGTGCAAAGGTCTACGTTGGAAATAGAAATTTGAGAGTCACCAGAGTATGATCTTTAAAACCATGGGATTATGTGGATTAACCTATACAAAAAGTATATACAAGAAGACAGAGTGCTAGAATGGAGGAATTGAAGATGACAATGACAAATCACATCTAGTATGACAAATCACATCACTGTATATAACTTTACCTACCTATCGGTTGATATTGCTTCCCACATCACTAATGCAACACTCACAAGTGCATACTTTTTTCCCTCTTGACTAGATAGAAATCAAAAACTTTATCACTTGCTTCGCTGAAATGAAAGTAACATACATTCCAGAAGATTTATACTCCAGAAGATTTCCTTAAGAAACCTACTTAAGTCCTCTTCCCTACTTCTACCTCCAGTTTTCCTTTCTATTTCTCTCTGTAAAATTTTTATTCAAAAGAGAAAATATTATTTTAGAAATTTTTGACATTTAAGTCAAAATTCTATTCAGAGTTTAAAACATGGTGACGTCAAACTGGGAGTTTTTAAAATTCTTGGTGTTTAAGATAATGTGGATGCTTTAACATTCATGGTTGGAAATGGAAGGTATCTTCTTAAAGTAAATATTTGAAATCTCTTTATGTTGGTAAAACAACAGATAGACACTTATAAAATAAAAGTGGTATGTTCCTCCCAGCATACTAAGGAAATCCCTACCCCATTGGGCAGACCTTTGTGAGGCAATAAGGATAAAGTCATAAAAAATAGTTCATCATTCACAGCTTCATTGGTTTTGGTACCAGATTTAGTTCTGGATTTCATAAGTTACTAAAGATCAGGTGGTCATTTAGAAAACTGAATATTCAGTTAGGAAAAAAATCTTTAATGCATTCAAAAGTCAGTTTCATGGAGAACTGAAATGAAGTAGTCTTTCATTTTTCTCATGAGAACTTTTAAGTGCAAGAAGTAGTGTTAAAAAGAACAAATCTTTTTTAGTGTGTGTGTGTATTTTCTTTTTTTCTTTTTGATTTCTCTAAACCCTTTTTTAACAGTTTATTCTTAGTCAAGAAGATATAACAACTATTTTTAAAACATTATTTGGCAATATATGGTATGAAGAAGGTGTTAGTGCCCCACCTGCTGTAATTAAAGACCAAAGTAGCATTACTAGTGGAATCACCAATGCTCCATATCGTTCAGGAGGTATGTTTTTAATCTTAAATTATTTTTCACCTTTCTCTTCGTCTTCTCTTGCCCCTTTTTCTCTCCTTGCTTGCTTTCCTTTCTCCTCTCCCCCCACCAATTTCATTTTCCTCTCCTCTCTTTCATCTCTCTTCCTTTTCCTTCCTTCGTTGAATTTTTGGTAAAATAGGTTTTATAAATCTATTTCAGCTAATCTTATGTAGACATTTTGAAATTACATGTGTTGTTAGTTACTCTGTTGATTTTTAGTATTTATTCTTGTTTTCCCAACTTCCATATAGGTCCTTATTTTCCTTTTTCCTTTCCCCCGTTCTCCCTTTTCCCTTCTCCCAAGTACTACATATATCTCAGATGGAATATTTAAGAATATCAACATACTAGAGATGTGAAGAAAGGATAATCATTGTAGATCAGGGGTCCCAACCCCCCCACCACTAACAAGTACCAGTCTGTGGCCCTATTAGAAATCAGGTTGCATAGGAGCAGGTGAGCACTGGAAGGGCAAGTGAGTAGGCATAACTGCATCTGTATTTGCAGCCACTCTCTCTCATATTGTTACTTTAAATCATCCCCCAAATATCCCCACAATCCATGTAAAAATTGTCTTCCCCAAAACTGGTTCTTGATGCCATAAAGTTTGAGGACCACTGTTGTAGATGATGGCTTGTTAACAAATGTTTGTGAGATAGAGTAGAAAACAGAGTAGAGGGAACTGTTACTTGGGAAGAAACTTTTTCCAATGTTGGATGCAAGGTACTCTGTAGAATATGGCTGGATTCTGAGTTCACCATCAGTACATAGAGAATTACATTTGTTGGGACTACTGCTAGGATGATTTTGAGGCATAAGAACAAAGTTATGCTCATTCTGATTTTTTAGGGGAATCCACAAACCTACCTACCTTACTGTGAAACCTACTAGTCCAAAATAGCCACCTTTGGAAAGCCCTGAGATATAACACAGCTTTACCACTCAGAGAATCCTAACAAAAACAAGCATTACAGAAAACCCCTTCCTTACTAGCCAGGATAATCAACCCAGTCCTTTGTTATTAAATGTAAATGGTCATGGAATATGAAGAAAATTACAAGAATACAAGCATGAAGGAAATGAAGGTAAACACAATAGTGTTTTCTGAATGAAACAAAAGTAATGGGGTGAACTGAAAAGTAAACAAAACTAAAAGCCAGACACTGTTGTACACACCTATAATCCTAGCAACTCTAGAAGGGGAGGCAGGATGTCACAAGTTTGAGGTTGGGGCAGCCTGTTCAACTTAATGAGGCCATGTCTCAAAATAAAAAAGTAAGATGATATTCTCTAGTTCCATCCATTTTGCAACAAATGACAGACATTATTTCATTTTTTTATTGCTGAGTAGTATTACATTGTGTATATGTGCCATAATTTTTTTTATCCATTCTTCTGTTGATGGGCACTTTGGTTGGTTCCATATCCTTGCTATTGTGAAAAGTGCTGCATTGATTATGGAGATGCAGGTGTCTTTGCAGCATTACGACTTGTCTCCCGTTGGGTATATTCCCAGTAGTGGTACAGCTAGGTCATATGGCAGTTCTATTTTAACTTTCTGAGGTATCTCCATATTGATTTCTGAAGTGGTTGAACCACTTTACAGTCACACTAACAGTGTAAGAGGGTTCCTTTTTCTCCACAACCTCACCAGCATTGACTATTATTTGTTTGTTGATCTTGGCCATTTTTACTAGAGTTAGGTGGCATCTCAGAGTTGTTTTGATTTGGATTTTCCTAATGGCTAGGGATATCGAGCATTTTTTCACATGCTTCATAGTGTTACAAACTTTGAGAACTGTCTGTTCAGTTCCTTTGCCCACTGTATACTGGATTATTTGTTGTCTTGGGAATTGCTTTCTTGAGTTCTTTGTAAATTCTAGAAATTAGTCCTCTGTCATATGTGTAGGATGCGAAGGTTTTCTCCCATTCAGTGGGCTTTTTTTAGCTCTGTTGATTGTTTCCTTTGCTGTACAGAAGCTTTTTAATTTCATATAATCCTATTTGTCAATTCTTAGTGCAATTTCCTGAGCAAATGGAGTCTTATTAAGGTAATGCTTTCCTATGCCTATGTGTTAGAGCATGTTTCCTATCTTTTCTTCTAGTTGTTTTAAGGTTCCTGGTTTTATGTTGGAGTCTTTTATCAATTTTGAATTGACTCTCATGCAAATTGAGAGGTACAGGTTTGTTTTCATTTTTCTGCAGGTAGATAGCCAAGTTTCCCAGCATCGTTTGTTGAAGAGGCTATCTTTTTCCCAATTTGCATGCTTAGCCCCTTTGTCAAAGATCAGGGGGCTATAGACATGTGAGAAAGTGTAGACTTTTTAAAGTTGATGATGTCACAGCTGGGTAAATGTGGGAAAAATTGAATCTTGTCCCTTCATACCATTCACAAAAGTTATTTTGAAATGGGCAAAGATATAAATTTAAAAGCTTAAAACTTTTAAAGTTCTGCAATAAAGCATGAAAGATTATCTTTATTTGCCATAGAATAGTTAAAGATTTCTTAGGGAGATAAAAAACATTTTACAAAGTAGACTATCAGAATTTTAAATTTCTACTCATCAAAGGTAGTATCAAGATAATGAAAGTCAAATGTGTGATTCAGGCACACATACACTATATGTGTATCATACATATTCTTATGTCCAGAATAAATTAACTATAAATCAGTAGCAATGTTTAGAAACAAAGTAATGACCAAAAGATTCGGGTACTAGAGGATGCTATGTAAATGGACGATAAGAACATGAAAAGTTGCCAATGTAATTACTAGAAAAACATAACATTTATAAGAAATTTTAAAAGATTCACAGGGCCAGATGTTTATGAGAAATTGGAACAACTGACTCTCACATATTGCTGTTAGGAATGTGAAATAGTATAACCACCTTGACAGAGAGTTTGGTAGTTAACATATACATATCTATAACAGAGCAATTCCAGGCCTGGCAATTTAACCCTACCCTACCCTAAAATAAGTGTATATATACGCAAAATACATAAACACTCAAATGGTTGTCAGTAGGAACACTGGATAAACTGTTCATTTTCATAGAAAGTATGACTACTTAGTTTTAAGAGTGAACTGTAGATACATGCAACACCATGAATGAATCTCAAAAATATTAATTGAAAGAAGCCAAATATGAAAGAATGCAATCTGTATTATTCCATTTAAATGTAATTTAAGAACAGACAAATTAATCTATAGTGATTGAAATTAGAATTGTAGGGATTTGGGGGATTGGCTGGAAAGTGAAAGAAGGTAATTTCCTGGAGGCACTTAAATATCCCATATCTTCCTTGGAGTATTGGTTACAGGGATGTATACATTTATTAAATCTCATTAAATTGTTCAGTTAAGATTTGTGGATGTCATTGTACATGAATTTATTCTTGGGGCTGGGATTTAGCTCAGTAGGTAGAGCACTGCTGTGCAGTATCTGAGGTCCTGAGTTCGATTCCCAGCACTGTAAAAATGGGAGAAGGATGTGGCAATCCACTCCAGGACAATCCCGAAATAGCCACTGAAAACCCTACAGGGGTCTCTGTGAGTCAGACATGACTCAATGGCACCTAACAACAACAACAACAAATTTATTCTCAATTGAAAATAAACTACCTGGAATGACGGCACTAGCGTCTGGAGTTGGGTAAAATGAGAATTAGGAATTACTGTGTTTTATTATAAGCCCATTTAATATATACCATGTGTGTATGTTACTTTGACTGAAAATTTAAGTGTGGAGAAAACAATTTGAATTCTTTTTAAAATGACACCTAAAATATCTTGCTTTGTCTTCATTTTTGTTTGTTTTATTTTATGTTTATTTTTTCCCATTATTGATAAATGTTGGTGGGACAGAGTAATACAGCATTAGCTTTTTCCATTATGCACCTATTACATCACTTTTGGTTGAGTTATGTTCCCCTATTTTTTCCATGTACTCATGAAGTGGCATCATTTACATTGAGATTATCCTCTCCTCCTTTATCCCTTTACATTGTTTCCCCTCCCTTTCCCACCTTCCACAACTTTCACATCTCTTTGCTATTTCCCTCCCTCCTTTCTACTCTGCTTGTATTTTCCCTACTTAGCTAGGTTTAATTGTTCATTTTTATATATCTACTTATGTATAGGTTTTTTCTTCCTATAAGTAAGATTCGGCTCCCATATATGAGTGAGAGCATATGGTAAAACACCTGTGTGTGTTCACTTAAGATGATACTACACTCCTGTTCCATCCATTTTGCTGCAAATGACATTACTTCATTCTTTTTTATTGCTGAGTAATATTCCATTGTTTATATGTGCCATAATTTTTTTTATCCATTCTTCTGTTGATGGGCATCTTGGTTGGTTCCATATGCTTGCTATTGTGAAGAGTGTTATATTAAATATGGAGATGTAGGTGTGTATATGTTATGATGACTTGTCTCCCTTTGAGTATATTCCTAGGAGTGATATACCTAGGTCGAATGGCAGTTCTATTTTTAATTTTCTGAGGTATTTCCATATTGATTTCCAAAGTGGTTGAACTAATTTACACTCCCACCAGCAGTGTAAAAGGGTTCCTTTTTCTCTGCATCCTACCTAACATTTGTTGTTATTTGTTTCATTGATCTTGGTCATTCTTACTGGGGTTGGATGGAATCTCAGAGTTGTTTTGACTTGTATTTCCCTAATGGCTAGGGATTTTGAGCATTTTTTTTCCATGTGTTTCTTAGGCCTGCGAACTTCTTCATTCAATTCCTGTTCAATTCCTTTGCCCACTTTTGTATTGGGTTATTTGTTGTCTTGGGAATTGCTTTCTTGAGTTCTTTGTGAATTCTAGAAATTAGTCCTCTGTCAGATGTGAAGATTTTCTCCTATTCAGTGGGCTCTTCCTTAACTCTGTTACTTCCTTTGCAGCACAGAAGCTTTTTGATTTCTTGTAATCCCATTTGTTAGTTCTTGGTGCCATTTCCTGAGTGATTGGAGTATTTTATTTTATTTTATTTTATTTTATTTTATTTTATTTGTAATGCTGGAGATTGAGCCCAAGGCCTTATACATGCTGTGTTGTTTTACTTAATCTCCAAAATAAGCCCAGTTGTTATGTTCCCATTTTATAAAAGTGGAAATGGAAGCTTTGAAAGGAAATAGAAGCACCAAGTGTTTAATTAGTATGCCCAAGTTACTATGGGAAGAAACATAAGCCAAGTCTCTACATCTGAATTTTCTAACCATTTTAATTTTTCTGGATATCATTATTACTATACTTATTTAGTTAATAATTCTGTTAAATCTGCTTTAAGGATATTTTAATGAACTGCTTTTCATAATTTTTCCTCTGTTTAATAACTTTAAATTTTCAAGGAGGAACTGTGGTGACTGCAGCTGTGGTAGAGGTACATTCACACGCTTCTCAAGTCAAGACAACACTAAATATGAGTTTCAGAACCGATTATCTCACCATGGCACTGTATAGTCCAGGTCCTGAAGAGGTAATTTGAGGAAGAAAAGAAAATATGTTGTTACTTGTGAAAAATTAAATAGTTCCATGTTTATTACATAACAATGGTTAATATTTTCTCTGTTTTTTTAGTGTGTATTCTTCTAAGAAAATTGGTTGATCATTTCAATTTAAACTAATAATTTAGCTATTTCAATTTTTAAATGAGTTACCTTTCATATAGGTAATATGAAAAATAAAATTTGAAAGAAACGTATTTAGGGAGCCCTTTGAAAGTAGAGAATTTCAGGCCTTGGGTTATAGCTCAGTGGTAGTGTGTATGCTTAGCATGCACAAGGAACCAAGCATCCAGATAAAAACAGAAAGAAAAGAAAAAGAATTTTGATGTTTTAAATAAGCAGATACCATAATTTTAAGTACACTATATCATAAAGTATACTTTTGGACTTTCTTTTCTACAGTCTTCCTTTACAGATGTCCGTGATTCTTCTCTGAAACTTGCTGAATTTAAATTGGAGAATATTACAAGTACTTTAAAAATGTATACAGATGACTCAACATTCTCTTCCTTCTCATTAAAAAATTGTATTTTGGATGATAAAAGACCTCATGTCAAGAAAGCAACTCCCAGGTATGTATTGTAATAGTATTTTGAGTCTTTACTTAAGAAATCATTTCTGTGTTAATGAAATGTATCTCCAAAGTTGCAGTTCACTTTCTGGGTACATATTAAGGATCTTTAAAGATTCAATTTAAACAAGTCATGGTACTTATTTAATATTCAAAATGTCTTGGTTCAATTATGTGCTATGCTTACTGGATAGTTGATGGATTGATTGAATAAATGGAAATAATTAGTTTAATTAAATGAGAAATGCATGAAATTGAGAAGAAAACATATGCCAACGTTTAAAACTCTAATAATTTCTTAGTCATGTATTTTCTAAATTATGAAATAATTATGTTCCAGAAAGTTTTATGTCCATTATTTGGAGTACTTTGTGGGTTTTCCTAAGAAACATGCCTTCAGAATGTTTATTTGCTATCAGTGAAAGGGAAAAAAGGGTCCCTTAACTTTTACTCACCTATTATTTATAAGTTCTTTATACAAATGAATTGTTACTTTTGTTTTTCAGAATGATAGGATTGACTGTGGGGTTTGATAAAAAAGACATGATGGATGTTAAATATAAAAAAGTCAGAGATGGTTGTATCACTGATGCAGTCTTTCAAGAAATGTATATTTGTGCAAGTGTGGAATTTCTGCTCACTGTTGCAAATGTCTTTCTTGAAGCCTATACCATAGGCACTGCTGTAGAAACCAGTGTTCAAACATGGTCTTCTAAGGAAGAAGGTTAGTTACCAACTAAAATATTCAATATCTGTATTATTGAGATGCTACAATAGCACTTACCTTGACTAGCCTTTTAGATGGTCAGAATAAATGCATTAATAAATCAAAATCTTTATTTTTCAGAGTAGGAAGAATAATGTGTTTTCTGAGAGAATATGCAGTTTACAGGTTTTTGGCATTCCTTTCTATAATGGAAAGATGGATTTTAACTTAAAGCACTCATTTACTTTGCATTAATTTCTAGCTCTTAGTATATAATTTTTCTGTTAATCTTTTTACATATTCATCATGGTATAAGTAGCAAGAGTGTCAAGTTCAGAGTTGAAAACTAGACTAGGCTCCAACTCTGCAATTAAACAGTGGGGATTTTATCCCATTTTTAAAAAATGTTTTGATGCTTATAAATTGTTCAAATGTTTATTAAGTGAGTTGTAGTTTAGTCATAGGGTGTGAGGCCCTGAGTTCTATTCCAAGCACCACAAAGAGACAGTTGCAATCATATCTAGGTTCTAAGCTTCTTTTATTTTACTTTATACTTAGTATGAAGTAATTAGCATTTTCTCATAAACAATGAATTTTTAGGTGATATACATAGTAAATGTTTATATATATGTTAAAAGGTTTATTTTTATTTCTATTTTAGTAGCAGTACAAGAATCAGAGAAATGGGAAATAAATATTCTTATTAAAAATCCTGAAATTGTGTTTGTGGCTGACATGACAAGAAATGATGCTCCTGCTTTAGTCATTACAACACAATGTGAAGTTTGCTGTAAAGGGGACCTTGAAAACAGTACAGTCACTGCTGCTGTTAAAGATCTCCAAATCAGAGCATGCCCATTCCTCCCAGTCAAGAGAAAAGGGAAAATCACAACTGTGAGTTTGCTATTTAATTATGTACTTACTGCAAACTATTTTAGATTTTACTGTTTACCACATTAGGAAATGAAAATGACCTACATTCTTTCAAACCCTGCTGTTTATAGTACCTTTTATTCTGCTTGGAGAACCAAAATTAGAAACTTTTGAAACTTTTTCCAGGTTTTCCAGATGCTCTTCATTGTTGTTTGTATTTATGGGAATATTCTCACTTAGAAACTGGTTTCATCTTAACACTTTTCTACTAATATCTTACTTTGACTGTCTAACTATGTCAGTTTCAGAATACTCTGACCTTTTCAGATTTTCTACCAGTTGTTTGCTGTGTTGTTTCAGTTTAATTTTTTTCTGATTTGGATATTTTTGCTCAGATAATGTGCTTTTGCTTATGTCTTTGTAACTTATTTCAACTTTCAGCCATTTGCATTGATATTTGAATTTTATGCTCAACAGTTTTTGAGAGTTGTTTGTTTTACCAGTGCCAGAGATTGAACCTAGCGTGTTTCACATGCTAGGCAAGCACTCTGCCATTGACCTACATCCCCAGCCCTTGAAATTTACTCTGTAGTAACCATTTAGCCTTCTTCCTCTTTACAACTCTTCTTAAAATTTGTCTTTAAAGACTCCCCAATGCTCGTAAAGATATTTAGTCTCCTGAAGGAGTAATAGAAGTGTAAATACACTAAGTAGTATCAAATAAAAATGTAAGCTGTAATTTTGTTTTTAGTAAATTCATATATATTGATTAGGTTATAAAATAGATGTTGCCCTAGTTTTCAAGGCTGATGCTCATCACACACAAAAAAAGAGGAAGTAGAAAATGGAGGGCATACTAATTCTGTTTTTATTCTGACTTAGAATTTTTATATATATTTCTTCTCTTTATATCTGTTTGGCTTGATTATAGCCATAAGATCATACATATCTACAACAGAAGTTGGAGAATGTGTGTGGTTGCTTTGTCTCTTTGAGCTCCACTCAGATTTCTTCCTTCATCCACACAAATAATTAGTACTTATCTTTCTTTTCACCTATTGAACATATATTTACCTCCTCCTCAAGGAATATAATATCATCTGAAAGTCCAAAATCTTTAGCTGTCTTTGTTGGATCTGTGTGTGGTCTGGCAATCTATTAATTAACAGACGATAAGATACCACTCTTAACATATACACCAGACATATAGACCTTACCACCATACATATAGCCAGTATTTAATGGTGGTATAAGGACAGAATAATTGCACTTCAAGAACCCATTCAGACAATGAAAGAATGGGAAACCCCTGGTAGTCACCAGTCGATAGCATTTGTCACATCCTGCTGCCTGGAATTGTGAAAACCATAAGCTCTGGTGGTAAAGTAATTGACTTGGATTGCCTGTGTTACAATCATTGTTTCACAGTCTTTTGATTTGCTTTTGAGCATTGTTGTCATTTTCTCTTGTGGCCATATCTTCCCTCTGACAAAGTTGTCTTCATTATATCCGCTTTAGACACATCTGAAGAGGCTATTATCTTCTTTGGTAACTATGCTGTTTTCACAACTTCCTACAAATGTCATTGGCTACTAAAAAATTACTTTAGCAATTGAATAATAACAGGCAGTTCACGCCAGATACAGGTTTCTTTGGCAATTCTTAATCCTGTAAACATTGACTTTGCACCGGGATAGTTCCATGTGTAAGAAACCATAACCAAAGCAAATATTTTCAGTTTTTTTGCTAGAAAATGAATGTTTTATTTACACCTCTCTGTATTCTGCATATCATCCCTTCATTCCAACTTAGTAAAATCTACTTTAACAATAAATTTTTGAGGAAAGATAAACATCACCTGTAATGTATTTTTTTAAAACAAGTTTCCATGTCTGTCTTTAGTAAAATTTGCCAGATAAAGAATAGGAAGCTATCTTAACTCACCCTTGAAGCTCCTGTTTAAAGTCAGAGTCTCCTCAGTTTTATCATGTTTTCCTTTCTCTTCTAACACTTTGCAAACAGAAAGAAAGAGTTAATGCAAGCAAAAAGCAACATTCTAAATATTCCAAGCATATCTGGCTAAAGTTTTAGGCTTTTTTTTTTTAAATAATGTATAGTTGGCCTTTCCTGGCTATCACTAGTAGTGGTCAAATATTTTATCATATTTATCAAATATTTGATTATAGCATAAATAGGGTAACTAACTGTATATTTTCTGATATTCCTTGTCCATCCAATTGTCAAATCAATCACAGATAATTTTGGCCTTGTAGAAGTGTCAACTTGTACGTATGAAATTTTGTAGCATTTATAATATAAAGTAGCCTGCTGTAACAAGAGGTACTCCACTACATTTCTTCAAATGGCTAAAGCATGGTAGAGCTATACTTCTTTTTCTAGAAACATGGTATGATTATAGTAAAATGTAGGGAAACAGTCTCTTCCTGCCCATTCTGTTATTCCAAGGATATAATTTAACCTGCTTGTTCAAAGATAGTTTATAGCATATCTGCCTTTATAGCTTGTTATGGTGGTGATGGTGGCAAGGAGATAACATGAAGGGATAGAGGGATACCTCTTCTCCTTAGCAACACTACCCAGTAGTTGTGCCTACCACTTTGCTCACATTCCTCTGGCCAGAATTTAGTAACATGTCAACATGCAATTTTAAGACAGCCTAACAAATGCAGTCTTTTCAAAGAATCAAGACGTTGTTTGCTTGATTCTCTTCATTGTATATTTGTTTTCTATTTTATCATTCTTCTTCTTTTTCCTTCTTTATCTTTGTCTTCTTTTCTTCTCCTATTTTCTTAGGGTTGAATTATAATTTTTAGCTTATTTTTTTTTGTGTGTATGCACACGCATGTGTATGTCCTAGTGATTAAAGCCAGAGCCTCATGCATGCTAAGTAATGCTCTACCACTGAGCTATATTCCCAGACTCTTTTTTTAAAAAATTGTTTTAAGATAAGGTCTCACTAAGTTGTGCAGGCTACCGCTAGCCTTGAACTTGTGATCCTCCTGCCTCTGCCTTCTGAGTAGTTGGATTATAGGTGCCCATTTTATAACTTTTTGAGGAATGCATAGGGAATTGATTTTCAGCCTTTCTTCTTTTCTAGTATATTCATTTAAGGTTCTAATTTTTCCTGTAAATTTAGTATTAGTTTTATCTACTAATCTGGGGCCGGGGAAGTCATGGAAGTGTGTTTCAGAAAGAAGAAACTGCATATTCACAGAACCTGGGTTCCAGAGAGCACACATTTTCACCACTGTGTTAACCCAAATACTAATATCTATACTCATAGGTTTTATCTTTCTTCTTGTTATTCAGTGGTCCTCAGCTTGGAGCAGTCCTACCACCACCAAATTAGTGCTTGTAAAGTAGAGAATTTATACTGAGCTTTTGCTACATGTTTGTCAATATTCTGTTGAAACTCCTAAGATTGCATCTTTGAAGGGGAGGCAGTAGCGGCATCAATGTAAAAATGACATAAAAAAGGGAATAATATGGTCAAGGTTGCAATAGAAAGAAGGAAAAATTTTTGGAAGTAACACTAAAATAACAATAGATTTAATTAGAGATACAAGTAACACTAGCATGCAAATAATTTAATTTTAAGAAAGCCTTCTACAACATGAAGCTGAATTACATGGACTCTATTATGGAGCACTTAAACATAGTATAACTTTGACATGAACATGTTTACTATTAAGAACTAGCTCCATTTTCAGTCCTATGGACCATAAACTACATAGAGGGATTTGGTAAAGAAATTTGATGAGAAAATACAAATACATGTAAAAGTTTCCTAGAGGTTGAAACATTTTAGTTAGCTTTTGATCTAATTCAAAGCAAGGGCTTGGGGGAGGGGCTTAAATGAAATTCATTTCAGTTAGATCAAAAGCCAATTAAATTTTCTCAAATTGTAGGACTCTTTTACATATTTGTATTTTCTTTTTTCCCCTTTCTTTTGCCTTCCGAAGATGAAGATATAACACAAATTTATATTGAGAACCTAGGATTATATGTTGTATTATAGCTATAATTTTCCTGTCCTTGAAGATTAAATAAATGGTATATTTTAAGTCATACACAAGTTGATCGTGCTCATTTTTTGTGAGTGAATGCTTTGGTGGATGGGTTTAGATTTTTATTTTTCTTTGTTAGTATAGTAAGCGGAATTCCAAGATGACCCCTCAGGTGTCCAGTCGTGGGTGTATGTGCCTTAATAGTCTGTTCTCTGTTGAGCCCAAACTGGACCCATAGATACAGTAAGGTTACTAATCAGTTGACTTTGAGTTAATTAGAAAGCAGTTAATCCTGCTTTGAAGAAGTAAAATGGCATGTTATGAAAAAGACCATATAAGAAACCAGTGTGGAACCAGAAAGTGGTCTCTGGCTGACAGCAAGCAAGTGGAAATCTTAATGTTAGGGCCACAAGGAAATGAATTCTATTAACAACTTGAAAGAACTTGAAAGCAGATCTTTCCAGCCTTCATATAAGGATATATCTGGTCTGCCCTTGATTTTAACAGGACTTCTGACCCACAAAACTGGGAAATAGAAAATTTGTGTTGTTTTAAACCATTAAATTTGTAGTAATTAGTTACACAGCAGTGAAAACTAGTATGTGTAGATTTTTGTACCAAAAGTAAGATGCTATTGGAACAATTGTTTAAGGTGAGAGAGCATCTTTGGAGCTGGGAAGTAGGCAGAGGTGGGCAGAGGCTGGAGAAATTTTGATAATGATAGAATAAGCCTAAGTTATGTTATGTTGAATACACTCTTGGTAGAAATGTGGTAATAGAGACCATTACAAGTAGGGGCTCAGGAAGGGGAAATAAAGGACATGTTATTAGAAATTTGGGGGAGGATGAACTTGATACACATGGCAGAAAACTTTGTAAAATTATCCTGTAGTTACGTAGAAAGTGAAACTTGTAAGTGACAAACCTCTTGTATGTATAGCTAAGGAGATGGCCGAGTTGCCTGGTATCTGCTGATAATAAAGTGCTAGACGAATGAGAGAGAAATTGTAGAAAAACATTGAAATAAAAAGAACCAGGACTTAATGATTTTGATAATTTTCAGCCTTTCCAAAGGGCAAAAACTGCTAAACATCAGAAACGAGTGCCATAGTGGTAGTTGTGGTGATGTTTAGTGCCATCCAGTCAGGTCCGACTCACAGCAAACCTCATAGGGTTTTCATTGGCTGATTGTTTTAGGATTTCTTTGGGAGTAGATTGCAATGTCTTTCTCCATTTTTGTGGTGCTAGCCATCCAACCAAGGGCCTCAGAGACTGCAGAGTGGCACTACCAACTGAGCTAAACCCCAGCCCTGTCATAAGTGTAGCCTAGAGAGAAAAGATTATGTGAATGTATAGCCTTTTGCTGGAATCTCAGAAAGATCAAAAGATCAGTAGTGTCAGTCACACAAAGGATCCTTTCAAGAGATTAGGATGAGTCTCACATTTTAATTGATAGGACTCCGAAGTGAATGAATGTCACTCTTTAGCTAGCTCAGCAATAGGACAAAGTTATCTCAGAAGGATCTGTAGATATGACATTGGTGAACCCTCTTGAAATCCACAAAAGGCCTTCAAAGTTCTTGAGAAAATGATTTTAGCAGAAACACTGCTAATTTGGACTGACCAGGACTCGAGTACAAAATGAAGAGAGACTCTTGGGTGCCCAAAATTCTGGCAGGAAGCAAGAGGATAAAACTATACAGCCGAATATTTGCCCTAGCTTTAAAAAAAAAAAACAAAAAAAAAAAACAACAACAAAAAACACGTCAGGATGATGCAGAGGGTGGAGCTGAGAGATGCAAGGAATTATCCCTAGGATTGGAAACTTAATCAAGAAACACATTTGCCTGGCTGGGTTTTAGAATTGCTTTGCACCAGTGACTCCTTTTCCTTCCATTTTCCTCCTTTGAACTGGTGTATCTGTAGCTGTTGTTCTATGTATGTTCCACCATTGTATGTTGAGAGTGGTAGAGGCAAGTTACCAATCTTAGTTTCACAATTCCACAGAGAGAAATTGCGTCCCCAAGCTCTACCTAATGGATTATGTCCAGGTGTCTCATCAGCACATGGATCTGTTGTTAGACTTTGAATTGGTAAAAGATAGATAAGAGTCTAGACTTTAGAATCAATGAGAGATACAGGTGGAGATTTATGATGAGATACAGAGTTAGATGATGAGAATTTGGACTTTGGGGTATATTAAAATGAGACTCTTAGGAACCTTTGCAAGGGTGCATGTATTTTGCATTTGGGAGAGACATGAGTCATTGGGAAGCTAGAGGGCAGAATTCTGCTTATGACAGGAAAATTCAGTGAGTTTCTAGTTATATTATAGGATGTACTTGTAATTTTTTTCTTATTGCTTTGCTTTTTGTAGCTTTTCCTGTGAGGATTAACTCTTTTCATTTCAGTTTTACAATGGAACAAATGCCATGATAAAATTTTATTTAAGTAAAATTTAAAAATACATAGCACAAGTTTTATAGGTTTTTCAAATGTTTAAGATATGTTGAGACATAGACACATGTCCTGAACTGAGCTGATGCCCTTGCTGTGCCCTTTAACTTCTAAAACCCTAGAACTCTTGAAGTCAATTGCTCTTTCCCAAGAATGCGTGTATTCTTGTTAATATTAATACTCCTCAGTGTTTTTCATGCTTTTAGAGATGTTCCCCATGAAAAGTCAGTTTATCATCTCTCTTTTGAAATAAAGCCTTTGGATGCCTATTGAACCCTCAGAAGGAAGTAAGATGGCAAAAGTTAGTATTTGGCAGAATAAGTGAAATAGAATAGGATTGCTGCACTGTTTAGCAATGAATTTTAGAAATTTAGAAATTTAGAAATGAATTCCCCTAGGGAAAAAAAAAAGAAAGAAAAACTCAGTGTCTTGGCTAGGAAGGTACAATTTAAAGATGCCAAGGTCAAGAATCCAGAATCTGCTTAGCTGGGTGGTTCAGACTTAGGATCTCTCATGAGATTGCAGTAAAGCTGTCAGCTGGGGCATCAGTCTTCTGAAGCTTCACGTGGGCTGAAGGGTGTGTTTCTAAACTCATTCATATAGCTATTGACAGGAGGCTTCAGTTCCTTACCACATCTTTCTCTCCCTGAGACTGCTTATGACATAGCTTTTACCATCTAGAGGGAGTGAAGAAAAAGACGAAAGGTGTCACCAATGGTAGAAGCTACCATAACTTTAAGAACATAACCTTGGAAGTGAAGTTATACCACTTCTGTATTTTATTAGTCACACAGATCAACACTGATACAATGTATAGATCATTGGGAGGCATCTTATGAGATGGCTGTCCTAATCAGCTAAGATTTACAGTATCATTAATCTGTGCCAACAACTAATGGCTGCAGTTCAGCTGATCCTCAGTGGTACCTTTTATTGAATGACTTGTTATGATCAAATGGTTGTTTGTTCTGATTTTTCTATGCTCATGTCCAACCAGAAGGTAAATATTTCATTTATTTCTGGAGATAAATATTATTTTCCTCAATTTACAGATGTTGAATGTTAAGTTTCTAGACCCCAGTTCCTCCTCAAATACATGCCAGAACTGAGAGGGGATGTAAAAATATTTCTACTTGATTATATGAATATTATTGCCTATACTATTGTTAATACTTGCTATTTATTTTAAAGAATGACTAAACTAAAAGGATAAGGAGTGTGTTGTTTTTATACAGTTATTGTTATTTAATATAGTTAGCTATTACTAGGAAAGTCTTTAAATAGAAATATTTTAATATTTGAATGTTAATTTAGTGGTATTGATTTTTCTCTAATAGGTTTTGCAGCCCTGTGACTTATTTTATCAGGCTACTCAGATAGGTACAGATCCACAAGTGATTGATATATCAGTAAAATCCCTTACACTGAAGGTATGTTAAAATATTTAAATCTTTTGTACACTTTTTTAAAAAATTAGTGAAACCTAGAAGCAGTGGTTGCCTGCAGCTATAGCCCTGTGGCATCCGATCCCGTCAGATCTCGGAAGCTAAGCAGGGTCGGGCCTGGTTAGTACCTGGATGGGAGACCGCCTGGGAACACCAGAAGCTGTAGGCTTGGGAGAAGGACCTGGCAACCCCCCCCCCCCCAAAATCAATCTGCCATTGAAAACCCTATGCACGGCAGAGAAGCACTGACAATAGTGTTTCCCCTGTTGTACAGAGGGTGGCTATGAGTTGGATACCGGCTCAACGGCACCTAACAACAACAACAAAGAAGCAGTTGTTATAGTCTCTTAATTTTGAAGTAAACATAACAGTGAATTTGTCTTTGCAAATATTTTTTATGAGACATTGTTTACAAAATGATATTAGCTGGGCACCATTGTGCATGCCTGTAATCCCAGTGATTTGGGAGGCTGAGGCAGGAAGATCTCAAGTTTGATGCTACAGGAAGCCTATGCAACTTAGTGAGACTGTCCCAACATAAAAAACGAAAAGGAACTGGGGGGCATGGCTCAGTGGTAGAGCATTTGCCTATACTGCCCAAAGCCCTGGGTTCAACCCCTCCACTACTAAGTTGTTGTTGTTGTTAGGTGCTGTTGAGGCAGTAGTAAGAAAGGGAGAAAAAAGACATTATTTAATACACATTTTATGATGATTGTTATATTTTATTATTGACATTTGGTTACTTTTGTAGTTAATATCTAATATCCCTATTATATGTAGTTGCAATTATACTTAATTAAATATTTGCAAGATTTGATCATGTAAATATTTTAACAAAATAAAGTTAGTTATAGTAATTAAAACATTTTCATAGGTAAGATGTTTTATCTACTGTCTTGTGGTAGAAATGTTAGTTTAACATTCCTCATGATCACTTTGAAAATATTTAATATATTTTGTAATAATTTTTTCCATGTAGGTTTCACCAGTTATCATAAATACCATGATAACTATAACATCAGCACTTTATACAACTAAAGAAACCATCCCAAAAGAAAATGCTTCTTCTACAGCACATTTATGGGACAAGAAGGATACAAAGAATTTAAAAATGTGGTTTCTTGAAGAATCAAATGAAACTGAAAAAGTACCTTCCACAACTGAATTGGTCCCCAAAGGAGAGATGATGAAAATGAACATTGACTCTGTTTTTATAGTTCTTGAGGCTGGGATTGGTCATAGAACAGTACCTATGCTTTTGGCAAAGTCACGTTTTTCAGGAGAAGGCAAAAACTGGAGCACCCTAATAAATCTCCACTGTCAGCTAGAGCTAGAAGTAAGCATATGTAGTATTTTTTGATTTGTATAACCAATAATGCTACGCATAGAGTATTGTCAGACTATTATATAGCTATTTAAATTCAACTTATTATAAGTAATGATGTCTTAAAAACTTTGAAAGTTTACAAATTTATGCCCTCAGTTACTTTAATGTGTATGTTGCTTTTAAAGTACATATTCACATTGTTTATATTTCAATTGATTTTAACAACTTAAAGGTGATATAATAGTTGTTGACTAGATTCAAATTCTTATTTTTAAGAATTACATTTTTTTCCATTAAAAGGATAGTAGGTTAATTTATGAGTACATGGATAATCTTTTCTAATAGTAATATAAAAAAATCACAACAAACATTTTGCTTCAGTATTTATCTATAAAGAATATTTTCCAGGGATATTTTGGTCTAAATTAATTGACTTTATATCTGTTAGAGCCTGCAGCCTTAGCACTGTGGTGTCTGATCCCGTCAGACTTCAGAAGCTAAGCAGGATCAGACCTGGTTAGTACTTGGATGAGAGACTGCCTGGGAACACCAGCTGCTGTCGACTTGGAAGAAGGACTCAGCAGCCCACTCCCAAAAATCAATCTGCCCTTGAAAACCCTGTGAATAGCAGAGAAGCACTGACAATAGTGTTTCACCTGTTGTACATAGAGTTGCTATGAGTTGGACACCAACTCCACAGGACCTAACAACAACAACATATCTATAAGAAAGTAATCTGATACTCTACCTTATAAAAGTGAATATGAGAATTTATAAGCGTCTATATTTGTGTTGGGCTGTAATTTAGCTCAGTTGGTAGAGCACCATTCTGCACTCTCTGAGGTCCCAGGTTCAATTCCCAGGACCACAAAAATAAGAGAAGGACCTGGAAATCCACTCCTGAGGTAATCGTGAAACAATCAGCCCTTGAAAACCCTCTGAGGGTCCCTGTGAGTTGGACACTACTGGACAGTGCCTAACAACAATGTATTTGTGTTGATACAGAGTTATCTTCTAACAGAGCTATACCTGACTGTGACTACATTGCAGATTTTCAAATTCTAGTTAGAAATTTGTATATTTTACAGAGGATTTGATCTAGGATATATAAGAGGTTCACAACTTTCAACACTCATTGAATCATATGGTTCTTGCCTTTAAGAAATTTCAGACAGTGGAAATACACAGAAATGTTTTTAAATAGGCATGTCCATCCTATAGGCTGCATGCCGTCCAAGACAGCCAATAATGTAACCCCACAAAATCTTTTAACATTATGTATTTTAGGAAAGACCTCCCCTGTTCCTGGATAGGGAGAATTAATATTGTAAAAATGGCTATCCTACCAAAAGCAATCTATATATTTAATGCAATACCCATTAAAATTCCACTGACTGACTTCACAGAAATAGAAAAAATGATCCAAAAATTCCTATGGAACCACAAAAGACCACGTATAGCCAAAACACTTTTAAGCTGCAAATCTAATGCAGGGGGAATCACAATCCCTGACTTCAAGCTATACTACAAGGCAGTGGTTGCAAAAACAGCTTGGTACTGGCACAAAAATAGGCCCAAAGACATCTGGAACAGAATAGAAGACCCAGATATACCTCAACACACATATAGCCACCTTATTTTTGACAAAGGAGCAAAGCAAGTAAACTGGAAAAAGGACAGCCTCTTCAACAAATGGTGCTGGGAAACATGGTCATCCACATGCAGAAAAATGAAAGTGGATCCGCATCTCTC